>JAPQNM010000033.1:435261-477761 GCA_029783475.1 Metacarcinus magister
GCACCTCAACTGTACATGCCGAAAATATATCTCCCACACTAGTACCTAATAACTGTCAAGCAAATATTTTGTAAGGAAAGAGAGGCAACAAGTTATGGATATATTTTTTGTCCACAATGGTTACAAATTCTCATACATAATAATGATAATACATTTGTAGTAGTGGCAATATTAATCACAATTTGTGGTGGAACAACGTAATACAGGTGTTTAGTGATGGCAGTACAAGACCCTGCTTCTAGTATATATGCTGGACACCAAGAACTCACACACTGTGGATGTTAACTCTACGTACACTATATAAAACGGGGTTACACCACAGGCTCCAGGGCTGTGATATGTATATATGCAACACGTAGAAGTGATAAGAATAGTGGTGTCTTGCAACTGGTACAAAAACTGCCGTCAAGCGCAATGAAACGTGAGTCTGACCAAAATATATACTCAATGGTGACAATAACAGAACACACAAACCTGAAGGGTTACAAATTATTACATGCCAGAAGATACATATATTGCTTATGATACCCTGTGAGTTTCAATACACTGACCCAGATACAGTTCACAACACTTGACGACTCGTTTGGCTCTCATAAATACTGACAAACAATGCTAAATGAATAGTGTGTGTGTACCTTAACATTAACAAAACTGATATGATGCAGACTTAATCCATGCGAGAAACAAAGAAGAAAATGAATTCATCATAACACTGACATCTCTTTCTTCCAAATTTAGTTAAACAAAAAAAAATTATTTAGCGACACAAACAAGTCATCCCACACACACTATTCTCACCTCACACTTCAAGCATCCTTTACTTATTTAAAAGTCATATTACTGGCCAAGAACTTGTGAGCCTCACCCACCCACACAGCAAGCAGCACCAGTGGTAGTGCTTGAGCAGCTGTGGTGGGTTTGAAGCCTTGCTGCATCATGGTGTAACAAGGCTAACTAGCGGTGAGCGTTTGGTTGGTTAATATGCACACAAATGTAGTGGTGGACGTATGGTTTGTTAATGTGCACATAAATGATAATACAAAGACCCTTGTTGTATAGAACCAATCACACGATATCTCTCTCTCTCTCTCTCTCTCTCTCTCTCTCTCTCTCTCTCCGTAACATTAATAAAACAAAGTGCATTCCACATTACAATATTGGTCTATCCTAGTACAATAATCATAATAATACCTCTATATAAACACAGTATATGTATTTGTAAAATGCTGAGTTTCATACTATATATATTTATATATTTATATATGTCTAAATGTATAACATTTCCTCTTTCTTTTTACAGTATCTATATAATGATCTGCAACAAACTGAAGTTGACTTAATTTATGGTAAAAAGATTTTATGGTGTCTGTGGATTATATGCAATAATTCTTGACTTTAAAGAAATCACAATAACACAGGTTCTAAAAGAAATAAAAGCACAGACATGTGCAATACAACTTACAACCCAAGAGCATAAAAATGATCACGTACACATTAAATTCACACACATTAACTTTCTCCTATTAAATTGAAAACTCTCAGTGGTTTTTCTGTAGTAATTAAATTTTTCCCATACATATGACTTTAAATCGTACTCTATATTCTTCAAACTTAAGAGCAAAGAAATATTTTTCATCTACAATCATAAGTACAAGATGCCATAAACAACACAGAGGAAAAGGAGACAAACAGTGGTCCAGCCTCTCATTGAACTGTTGTTATGGAACGTTGTACAAAACACTGTTGGATTACATAAACAATTGACTGACAACATAAGTGAGCAGCCCACTGCACACCTGAGGAGGCACCATCTTGGCCCACACCATGTACACCCAAGGTTCCCATAGTTGTTCATCTTGTTACCCAATTCAACATGCCACATTAGCCGTGCTAACCCTTTCACAAAAAGTTGTCAATATTGATGTATATGGCAATATCAAAACACTAGATATATTTCACCCCTCATTATCCCCGAAAAACTGTTCTATTACCCCTAGTTTGGGCACCACTGATGTACACCCACACAGTAAGGACATGAGTGAGTCTACTGTCACCAAGACTGGCCTGCCAATCTTACCCTTCCATTCACTGTTCACTTGGATAGGACTGATGGAGAGCAGAGTGCATCCCTCAACGCATAATGCACTGCAGGAAATATGTTATTGGTTGGAGTTTACCCGAATAAAAAATAAAATACTTGGTAACATGTCTGAGTGCATCCAAATGAGGCACAAACTAATATATGAATTATTAGGAAATACTACTTGCATTAATACTGATGTAGTGAATAGTGTTCTGAGGGCAACGACACTAGCAATAATACAGTGTCTTTTAGGTGTTGTACTCTTGTTCACTTATGGTCTTTTTCATGCATGTGTGTGTGTGTGTGTGTGTGTGTTGATGGGATATTGGTGAGAATGATGATGTAAGGGTATTTGGAGTGACCTTGAATGCATTAAGAGGTAGGGGAGCAAGATTTTTCCTGAAGTGTCATAAACTTAGTCCAGTGCACACATAATGCCTACACCTTACCTCACACACACACACACACACACACACCCACACACACAGATGACTAGTGCTAAAAAATATGGCGGTCTTCTATTAAATATCAATGTGTGTTGATATGCAATACTGGGCTCATGTCCCTACACACACACACAGACAAACACACACACACACACACACACACATACAAGACAACCAATCTCAAATGTACAGAGAAAGATGCCAACCTCTGTTCAATGGTATCAATAGTACATCAATAGTAACAGTAATGTACTAACTGCAATGTTCATACAACCCTGTCTTTTCTTGCACACATGAACACAACAATAATACCGAAATAACAAAAGTATCAATATAATAATAATAATAATATAACTAATAATAATGATAAAAACAACTCCACAGACAACCATGCAAACTGAATACAAGTCGGCTATAATGTATTTTTTTTTTGTTAGGGGGCCTTAAAAACTATCACAAAGGAACCACATCAACACAGTTTAGCAGGTGGTGGGGCGGGGTGGGGGTGGAGGTGGAGGTGGAGGTGAGGAGAGGTGAGACACATCAATGCCCGTTCATCTCAGTAACATGCTCACCTATAAACCATTGATGGGAGTGTCCAGTGGCATTTGGTGATTTTTTTTCTTCTCTCTCTCTCTCTCTCTCAAGTAATGCCAGTTTCTTGATGTAAGTCCTAAGTAGGTTTGCCAAGTGTCACCTCCATCCCAGCCACAATCAAGAGAACAAAACAGCTATGGAACATCTTCAGCCCATCAACATAGAAGAGCAGTGCACGTCACACCAGAAAGGTCAGTCCATCAAGCACCCCCACGGCTCTAACCACATCAACACACCCGACAGCTGGCAAACGTTGAGTGTTAGGTTGTGAGTGGATGATGATCAGTAGTGAGGATTACACACTGTTCACACCTTCAAGCGGACAACTGACAGACAGGAGACAGCACAGCGATGCAGGTAAGTATGTAGTGTGGTGTCCTCTATGCACACACTGCACAGCGCCACCACATACACGTTTAAACACAACACACCTCACTCTTTCATTCCTTCCTTCCACACATCCCTGTAATACTTTCTGTGAGCCTGGCATCCCTCATCACCCATGCTCCCTCCCATACTATTCTGCACGGAGGAGAGAGAGAGAGAGAGAGAGAGAGAGAGAGAGAGAGAGAGAGAGAGAGAGAGAGAGAGAGAGAATAAGTTAAGGCAATAGTGCCATTTCAGTGTTTACAATGCATACAGTGTAGCAATGTCAGTGTCCATGTTACCTTATAGTGTGCGCTTGAACTTTTAAACATGTCTCCCATTACTGTATGTACTAAGAAGAAATGACGGGTTAATAATAGAAAGAAAAGTTAAAAGACCATAAAAGTTCTCTCTCTCTCTCTCTCTCTCCAAATTATCAATTATACTTCTCCATTAGCAGAACAAATGATTTTTTAATGCCCCAGTTTCAAATTTTGTTTTAATGCAAACAAAATAAAACATAATTTTCTCACTTTTTTCTTTAAGAGGTTAACTCATACCAAAAAGCCAATGCAAAACTTTCTAGACAAATGATTGAATAAACAAATCTCTATCTCACGTTTCCTCAAAGTGAAATCAAAACCCTGAAAATTGATGACACAAAATGTAAAGAGAGACAAGCCTGCCTCCACACAGGCTAGCCCTCCCTTAATCACACACATTACACACACACACTCACTCACACACACGCAGGCAGCAGTGTGTGGAGCTATGTGGGGGTGCGGGGTGGGGTCACAAGCTCATGAGAGGATAGAAAGACAGCTTACTCCCTTTCCTCCCCTACAATGGCTCTGCATACCCTCCGCCCCTTCACTTCTGGCTGGCCTCCTCACCCCCAAGGATGATGAAGTGGACAATCTTCTTGCCGGCAAACTCAGCAAACTGTACGCTCTCCTCTCCCTCATCAACTAACTGGTCCAAACTGCGCTTCTTCAAGTCTGGAAGGGAAGAGTTCAATAAATGGTGTGAGGAGTGACAGAATGACTGGCCGAGGCACATGACAGCAAGGGGAAAAAAAGAAGAAGAAGAGGGTGATGGTAGTGAGGAAGCGATTATTTTTTCTTTACTTTCCTGGAGATATAATAGAGATGGAGAGGTAGATGGCAGTAGAGAATTGAAGCACTACAAGAACAGACACTCAATGGAAGGGAGATAAATGATACACATACATACATACATAAATAAAAAAAAGTAAATAAAAAAAAATCACCACTTCAACCACACACACACACACACACACACACACCATGTCGGTAGAGGCGCTCCAGGTTGTAGGTGGGGAAGGATGCGCAGTAGTTGGCAATGTACATTCCTAGGGGCTGGTAATCCTTGACAGGGGGTCCAACCACATGCATGGTCTCCCTCACCACCTGAGTGTCCACGCTGTAGTAACCTGAGGAGGAGGAGGAGGAGGAGAGAGGTTGTAGTATGCTGGCAAGGGAGGTGTAGGCCATTCACACATACACACACTAACACTAACACCCACACACACACATACATACATACTCACCTAACCATATTTTCTTGATGAGGTCGTGCATGGAGCGTGGAGGCAGGACGTGGCTGCGGTCAAGAGGCATCACATAGCAGCGACGGGAGGTAAGGTCAATAATCCCGGTCTTGTTCTGTTGAGAGAGGAAGATATAGTTAGTGTTATCATTATATAATCTAGGAAGAGTAAATAACAGTAGACATCATCCCTTCTTTACTTATTTACACACACTCTTCTTCCCTTGTATAATATTAATCTACATACATCCTCCATTCCTTACCTTCCCTTCAATAAACACTGCCTCCTCCTCCTCCTCCTCCTCCCTCCTTCCCTCCCACACACCAGCACACACTCACCACTCTGAAGTCATGGATGAATCTGCCTTGACGATGGAGTCCAAAGTCTGGTACAAGTATTTCCTCGTGGTTGTTGCCTTCAAGGTCCAACTCAAACTCCTCCTTGAACAGACTCTTGGAATTCCACTCTGCGTTGTCATCAGTCTGTTTATGGAGGAGGACGAGGTGGTGGTGGTGGTGGTGGTGGTGGTGGTGGTGATGATGATGATGATGATGATGATGATGATGATGATGATGATGAGATGATGATGAGATGAGAAGGAAGAGGAGGAGGAGGAGGAGGATACACAATGTTAATGAGATGAATAATAATAATAATAATAATAATAACAACAATAATAAAAATAATAGTAATGATAATAATAATAGTAATAATAGTAATAGTTAAAACATAAAATCATTCAACTTACCTTTTCCTCTTCATGCGAATTGGAATCCTAGACAGAAACCGTAACAAAACAAGAAATAAAATAAAAAAATAAATAAAATAACAATAACAATAACAATAAAAAGTACAAATCAAAAAGGAATGAACCCAACAAATAAACAATATATAATTCATTAATAACATCAACACAAACTTATATAATTCAAGAAGAAAAACATTAAACAAAGAAAAGCATGAACATAATTATCTCTCATTCTCTTTCTCTCTAACAAAAAAAAAGAAGAAGAAGAAGAAGAAGAAGAAGAAGAAGAAGAAGAAGTTACCATGTAGTATTCTTATAACCTTTGATTGTGTTGGTGATGGTGAGCCACTTTTCGTATATAATAAAGATGGTGACGAGGAATGGCTATGATGATGGTGATGGTGATGGTGGTGGTGGTGATGTTAAGTTATGTAGTGAGGTGGTAGTGGTGGTGTTAGGTTGAGGGCAAGAGATGGAGGGGGAGTTTAGGAGGAAGGATGTAGTTGTTTGTGTTTGTGTAGTAACGGTCTTAGGATAGCTGGCGCCCCGGGCAAGCTGAATTCGGCGCCCTTACATGTATAATTTTCAAAAATGTTCACAAGGAAAAAAACTGAAAATGTAGACTGGTGAGGATTAAAACTATTAACTATATTATACTTCAATACAAGTGAGGCATCTAAAGTGATGTGTACAAGGTGATGGTTGTGGACATTTCATTGTTTTTGTCACGCCCTCTTTGATGACGGGCGGCCCCTAGGACATGGCACGCCCGCCGACTGCCCGAGTTGACGATACCTTGAGCCGGCCTTGTATGTGTATGTGTGTGTGTGTGAGTGTGTGAGAGGATGTGTTGCATTCATGGTAATATGGCAATGACTGTCTGGCTCTCTCATCACTTAATCTCTCTCTCTCTCTCTCTCTCTCTCTCTCTGTGTGTGTGTGTGTGTGTGTGTGTGTGTGTGTGTGTGTGTGTGTGTGTGTGTGTGTGTGTGTGGACTGTAATAGCTATCAAGTAACACTGAACATAACACACACACACACATACTGAGTTTCAAAACATCTAAAACACTAAAACCAAATTGTTTATACTTTCAGAGCTCTTGTAGTGTCTTCCCTGCAGAAGAGAGAGAGAGAGAGAGAGAGAGAGAGAGAGAGAGAGAGAGAGAGAGAGAGAGAGAGAGAGAGAGAGAGAGAGAGAGAGAAAAAAAAATCGAATCAAACCCAATACAATACCTTATAAACACCAAGCCTTCCTCCATACATTGCCGGGTTCCCACCGAGGGGCAACTTGGGATGTCCTAGGAGGTCTTCACGGTCGTAAGGGATGCCACACCAGCCGTGGAAGCGGGAGCGCTGGTTGGAGGGAGAAAGGAGGCTCACAAAACAAGGCAAGGGAACCACGGTGAAGGAGGGAGGGAGGGAGGGAGGAGAGTGAGTTAAATGTGATGCTTGATTGTGGAGTTCCTCATTCTCTCATTCTCCCTCTCTCTCTCTCTCTCTCAGAATGTGTGTGTGTGTGTGTGTGTGTGTGTGTGTGTGTGTGTGTGTGTTAGACTAGTACGTAGTCTACTCCATATCACTGCGCATGACAACTAATAGAAGGGCCACAAATAGCTCCACACATCAGGAAGTAATAACTCACCCGGAACAAGCTGCACCAAATTATTGCAACAGCTGCGGAAATATAATCAGAAAACACCATTGCAAGCAGCCAACTCATTTTACTTAATTGAATGGGACAAACAGAGATGCAAAGCATTACCGCATGAGGAGAGTAACGGAAACACACAAATTAAAAACATATTGTATGATATATAACATAAATTAAACAGGTGAAGAGCGCGCTACCAACTCAAATATACAAACTAATGAACTGATTACTCCAAACAAATATATTTAGTGTTGTACATACACGAAAGGCTTTGGTATCATCAATAGATGAATACAATAAATAACAAATCTTTAAGTATGTATTTATAAAAAGAATGAAGAGGAATTACAATTAATCCATGCATGTGTGTACGTACATATGGATGTATAAACACCCCATACCCACATAAACACCCACACTTACACACCCACACTGCCCACCTCATGAGCTGAGAACTGGCGGTAGAGGTACACGCCGCCGATGATGCCGATGCTCATGATAAGGAGTGCAGTGAGGCTGACACACACACTGGTGGCGGTGGACACGCGGCACCGGGCAGCCGAGGACAGCCAGGCCTCGTCATCCATGCCTGCTGCCTGGGGGTCCACCACCACGCACTCACCACCCTGAAACAATAGGGAAGGCATAATGCAACACTCAATTAAAGTCTCTGTAGGTATGTATGTGTGTATGTGCGTGTGTGTCTTGGTTGTATATTTTTGGAGGTGAAAGGATATATTCCCCTTGTGTGTGTGTGCTTACTTTCTTTGTTCTCCAAGACTTAACAGTTTCATGGCTGCAACACAAGGAAAGTAAACAAAAGTCTGTGTTAAGTCCCAAAAATTGAGTAAGGTAGTTCTGAATGCCACTTCAGTTTAGGTCAATACACTGTAAATATATACTATAGCTAGAATACATATTCTTAAGGCATAAAAACAACAAAAACTCAGGACTTGGTTTGCATTGCATTTCCAAGGGAATAAGGTCGTGCAGCCCGGTGGGGTTAGGTGAGGGGGCTGGATGGCTAGTTATCCTGATACATGAATACAGAAATGGTTGTGTATTCGCAATCAAGGTGAAGGCTGCAACCTATCACATCAAATGTCTAAAGAGTGTTAGCCGTGTCATCTGATACACTGTGACATTACTAAGACTCGGGCTCGGGTCAAAGGTCATGTTTACGATAACCACCGGACTTTGTTTTCAAAGGTCGACAGGAAATGAGAATGATACAGGCTCAACCATCACTGTCCCTCCAGCAAGCTATTTTGTGGGAATTAGATAAATTGTGTTGGGTATCTAGAGATGACTAAGTCTACATTTCACTTTACTGAATGATGAAATAATGAATTGACAGATGGGCTGCTAAAGATGTGCAGCATGGACCACTGGTGCCAGTATGTAGTAAACAAAGGTGACCCGTGCAACCCCATCACGGTGGGGGGGGGAGGGAGGGAGGGAGGGAGGGAGAGAGAGAGAGAGAGAGAGAGAGAGAGAGAGAGAGAGAGAGAGAATAAGGAAAATTTGGTGTTTCTGATGACACTCAATAGAAATAAATTATATAATTACGGTATCCGACATCCCTCCTGTCCTGAGAGTCCCGACAACCCGCAACACTCAAGTCATCATTTCCGTGAACTCGGTTTTTTAGATATTTATTTAATTAACCAGAATGAACATGTTATAACATTATGACAAAGTGGAAGGTTGTCTCGCTGTATTTATTTATTTAACCAGAATGAACATGTTATAACATTATAACCTGAACTGACCGAACCTAACCTACAACACTCCCAGTCAGTGTTACGCATCATAACAAAGTGAACATGTTATAACATTATAACATAACATAACCGGTGCTACTATAGTATGCGGTCTACCATGGTATCAAACACTGTAGCTTGCGGTCTACCTCATTTACTACTATAGTATGCTGTCTACCAGGGTTATATATTCATATATTTATATATTTAAATAGCAGGAAGATAAAAATAAACACGTTATCAACTACAAGACCTTTATTTCAGCAATAAATACTTCTTGTATCCACTCTTATATACCACTGTCAGATGGTGGTAACCTATGGCATTTAGATTGTTATAAGCAGGCCACTCATCTGAATCAATCACTGGCCGCAGGTGAACGACACGAGAGGTGAGGTGAGGTCACGGTAGACTTCATACCGTGGTAGACCGCATACTATAGTACCACCACATAACCTACAACATTCCCGGTCAGTGTTCTGCATCATAACAAAGGTGAAGGTTGTCACGCTGTATCCTATTTACAAGTGTTCAGCTTTACAAGGTCGGCATTACGCTCATTATTCATTAACGGAGCCAGTTCAATGTTCAAAACACTCACAATCACGATAGTTACTCAATGAACGAAGTAAGAATGTATTGTGTGCTGGATGTCGGTTTCCGTAATAATACTAATGATCATGTTTGAGTCCATGGATCTGAGGGATGGATCAACACACACACACACACACACACACACACACACACACACGGTTAAAATAGGTCACCTCAAGAAGATCCTGTCAAATATGGCGGTCAATGTTCATTATATCGAGGTCGACAAGTTTATGAAAAATTAATATATGACTATCACACGAAACACAAGATGACGCAGTAACCTTGTCATTCCCTCATAAGGAACCTGTCCATAACACGTTCAGAATACGATATAAAGGATCACTCAAAAGACGGGAAGGTGACATAACTTCACTTCAATAATAATAGCAAGTGTTTGTGTTCCATTGTATTGCGTCGTTGTGTTGCGTGTGTTAGGTGGTGATGCAGGTGTGGTAGTACAACACACAGGTCCTGGTGTGCTGGTGGGTGGTTAGTGATGCTTGGTTAAGTGTGTTAGGAAGGTTGTCATGTGTTTTCATTGTTTCCATCCGTTAATTAAAGGGACACATTCAGAACCAATAATAAGAAATGAGTCTAAACACACACTCCTGTCACTACTAAGTTGATGATGTGTTTTAAAGGTGTTAATAGTCTTACCTCCACTTCATGCCTGACTAGAGGCTTGGTTTCAGTCTTTGGTTTGGTTACGATGGTCATCTTGAAGAGTTAAGGACGCAGCATCCACCTCGCGTCACTGTCTAACACACACTGAGCAACTCACTGACGCACACCAATAATCAATAGACACATATAAATACTTGAACCTGTGTTAGTAATAGAATCAAACACCTTTTATTAAGTTTTGATCCTCTTATACTACTACTACGCAATGACGGTGTATATAGAATCGAATATTTTTTAACGTTCTTCTTTCTTCCTGATTCCTTACATTTATATTTCCTAGTTGTTATATATATCAAAATTTACATTAATATTTGTTATGACATGACAAGATTTATATGTAAGATAAAATAGATATAAGAACTATGTATTGCTTGAAAAAATGTCATTGAAAAGCTACGTAGATGCATAAAGATGAAGATACGAGGCAGAGGGAAGGAAGGGAGGGGAAGAAACATTATCTAATTATTGATAAAGTAACGAAAATTGGCAGGAAAAGTTTCATTGTGTTCATTTACTATTTTATAACCAATGAAATGATGTATGTATATGTGTGTCATCCTTGAGGGGTATTACATTTAGCTAGTTCAATAATAATGATAATAGTAATAATAATGATAACAACAACAATAATGATAATAATAATAATTAGTAGTAGAAGCAGTGGCATCCGTTGCTAGAATATCTTTATCTGTTTAATAATAACATAGCTGGGTGTGACAGCGAGGGGAGGATATGCTTGAGTACATAAGGACTTAAACTCTGTAATATATTGATAGCAAGTCTCTGGTCAATCTTCACTAAGGGTTATTGTTTAATATATTCTTTTAATCGTTCAACTTACCATCTGGACATTCTACACATTATTATGACATTGTAATAGGCTGGATAGTTGAGCCTATAGCATTATATATAAACACAATACGTAGGTCAAATAAAATCCAATGAACTGAAAGAAATATTTAATTCAAACAAATTTCGTAATAATCAAATACACATCAGGGTAATAATAAGTCAGTGTTCAGATTTTGACGTTTATTTATACTTAAGTCTATATTTACACGCCAATACAAAACAACTCATTGCACACTAATTATGGACAGGAAAAAATGCATAATACAGCACGTTCAACACAATGTTCCAGGCTACGGTGTGTTAGTGGACTATATCTTTATTTTGTGCTTGTGTGGTGAAGTAAAGCTACTCTCAATACCATATCATAAAGAGTTCAGATCCTAAACTCTTTCAATTATTATATCAAAAAACTTTCCATTTACAGAACCGTACACCGATCCAATCCCTCTCTCCATATCCTAATTGATTTAAGTCATCATTTTCCTTTTAATCCCTCTTTGCATTAAGCTCCTAACACAATTTTCACAATGTTCATCCTTTCATGATTATAACCAATTCCTTCCTAATCTGAATTTATCCCTTCCCAGACTAATCCTTAACCCTGTAATCCCACCCCTTGTCATGGCCTTTACCTTTGCTTATCACACAGCAAAGCCTCAATGCACACCTTATCTATGTACATTCTTACCTCCATGTCATTTCTCCTCCTCCTCCTCCTTCATCTCCCTTTGACATCACAACAAATTTCTTATTATATAAATAGGATTCACACTTCAACTTCAGACAACTTGAGAATGTTGTGATTATGTATATGATGGATCGATTGATTTCATGATTCTTTAGGCGCCGCAACAGCAAGGTAATGCGGTGCCATGATATGTAGAGGAAGAGGTTTCTCAGATTCACCAACTCAACCTCAACATATTGATTGCCTTCACAGCTCAAGGAAAACTTATATTAATTGTGGCAATCAGTCAGAATACATGGTAAGTTCTCACCCTTCCTCCCCCCTACCCAAGCTTTAGGTAATCCCCATATGGACATTGGCAGGTACATTTGGGTTGTAATCCCTGCCATCACTCTGTAAAGTATCTACCCTCCCAGGCACCCTACACAGTGATCTCAAAGCCCGTGAATATCCACTTGCGCTCCAGACACGCCCCGACCCCCGTGGTGATCTGCTTGTACACTGTGGGGTACCTGAGGAGGAATGGCAGTATAAGGAAGAGAAAACATGTTCATTCACCTATTATTGACATGGCTTTTACTACACAAGACTGAGTAAGAGAAATATATATCACTTTAGTTCAGTTTATAAGTACACTGAGGATGAAAGGAGTGAGATCATTAGGTAGATGGATAGAAGGGCATAGTATAAGCACTAGTCCACTTACTGGTTCAGCATGGCTTCGATGTCTGATGGGCGGATCTCCTTGTCAAACTGCTGGATGAAGGACCAAATGTAGTCCACACTGGCGCCTTTTGGATGTATGTGGAGGAAGGTGGAAGTCAGGCCTGTGGAGGGAAGAAGAATGATGAGTCCAAACTATACTCACAACACACACAACTTGCTCTCCAATCTAGTTACGATGCCAATGATGCAATATTAATCCATCACCAACTATCTTACGGCTCAAAGTAACATTGATAAAACTACACTATTTCTAAATCAAAATGAAGTCGAGATGGAAACTACCTTTACTAAAATTAATCATATACTTTTCCCTTTTTTCCAGGAAGTCTAACCCATCACAATTTTTTCACCACACCCACCTATGAGCCGGGCAGATTTGTCAGTCAGAGGAGCAGTTGGAAGGGAGGAGAGGAGATCATCTACCTCCTCCTTGCCCTCCTCGTCCCCCCCCTCGCTTCCTCCCCCAACCTGCTCCCTCAGCTTCTTCATCTTGGCTTGAATCTCTGCCATCTTAGCGTCATCTTGCCGCTTGCGCACTGCATTCTCTGAGAGTGTCTGGAAGGATGGAGAGGGTTGAAAGGAGTCACAAATTTGAATATAAGATAAGAAGATATGAATAACTCTGGCCAAGTGGGGAACAAGTATGTATAATGAATATAGTCAGTAATGTATAAAGATAATTGGTGTTGGGGTAAGAGATGTTATAAAAATATGCAAAAGTTAAACATGAATTAGAAAGCAGTGGAATGACTTGTAATAGATAGCATGTGACTTTCTTTTGTCATCTTAGGAGACAAGAAGACTGATTGATGTTGACACTACACTGCAATAACAGTCACTTGGCATCAAACAACAACAACAACAACAACAACACCTCACCTGTTGCATGCCTTGGAGGGTCTTCTTGAAGGCCTCGATCTGGTCATCCCGAATGCTCACCTCCGCCTTGAGGTCAGCCTTGATCAAGTCCACCTCATTCTTGTACGCCTCCATCTGGCACCGCAGGCTGTCATTCTCCTCCTGAAGGCGGGTGAGGGAGAGGAAGGAAGGAAGGAAGGATATACAACATGGTAATAAATCATTGAGAGGATGATGATGTTAAATTACTAAGGTGTGTATCTTAAACATTCTCATCACCTGCATAGTATATAGTCAACATTACTTATATCTTTAGCATCTTATTCCCTCTAGTTATGCAGCAGTGTTCCTATGTTATGTTATGTTTCCGGCAGGACTATTTACTCACCTTGAGGTATTCATTCTGCCTCATCTTCTTCCTGGGAGGCTGCACCACGTCCTCCTCATCAGACACATCCATCTCCTCTGCATCTTCTTTGTCAGACTCATCCAGTTGAATTTCCTTGATCTCCTGCGACACCAAGATGAAGACGAGTTAGTTTGAATGATGAGTGTCCGGTGGCATTTGGTGGCACCTGTGTATGTGTGTGTGAGTTCTCTCTCTCACTCTCTCTCTCTCTCTCTCTCTCTAAAGTATTACTATTTTCATTCCCATTTGTCCCCCTAAAGCACTGCAGTACCATCATAAGTGGCACAAATATTCAACACCAGTACAAATTTAAGTTGAATTCTTTTGGAGAAAAAAAATTGATAAAATAACTACGAGAAAAAACTTTAAAATGTGTGGATGCATGCTCATACACACACACACACACACACACACACACATGTACAAGCACACATGGACACACTAGCACACTATGATCTCTTTGGTGAATGGAGTCCAGCACGTGATCATCCAGACGCGCACACACACACACACACACACACACACACACACACACACACACACACAAGGGAACCCTCCTGGATGCCACCGCCCTCTGAACCCCATCCATGGCTGTCCCTTGACTGCCTTACCTGAGCATGCCCCACCTACCTGTTGCCAGCTTCCCGTCACTGAGGTGAGTGCGGGAGTGGGCGAGGGGCTCAGAGAATGTTCCAATTGGCTATGACTTGGACTAGGCCATGGGTGGGGGTTCATCCATGAGAGGAGAGTGGATAAAGTAAATGATGAGAGGACTAAATGGAATATAAAAAAGCTTATATATGTGTGGAGGAAACTGGAGAGCGAAAAAAAAGAAGAGAACACAATCCGAGCGCTTAAATTTAGAGAGAGAAAAAAAAATAAAAAAAGTGGCGAGAGCTCAGTTGCTGCATCAAGAGAGCGGAGTTGAACACCCATGCTCCTCCTTCCTCAGCCACTCCTCTTACTGCTCCTGCTCCTCCTACTGCTACTCCTCCTCAGTCCTTACCAGCCACAGACTTCTCCTCCACTGAGCCTGAGTCATGCCTAGCCTGATCAGCTCTGCCAATGCCCGATACCCATGCACTCAGCGTCAAGTCCACATCCACCTTTGGGCAGGAATCAGTCCTCGGCTTGACTCCCTCACTTTAGGGCTACTTTACATCACCTCTTTTCCTGCCGCCTTGTGCTGCCCTGGAAGTGTCTCCTTAATAAGTCACTCTCACACCCTAGACTGGGGGAATACACTGCAAGGACACATCACCCAACGCAGCGACCGCTTGGAAAAGCTGATATAAATTGTGTGCAAATATGAAGAATTTTAAACTGGAGACTGACTGTTTACTGCTGACTTTCCTTTCTTCTTTCATTCCTTCGAACGCTATCATTGTCTTACTTGCTACCACTCACTCAGTCAATTGCTCTCACCAGGAATACTGCATGCAACTTTTTACCTGTTGGCATATAGTACATGATAGTGACAACTAGATTGCACTTGCAAGGGCTGGGGTTCACTGCCTGGCCAGGATAGAGGAGGCAGGATACATGGACGGGATACTCAACACAACCCAAGGATAGTGTGTTAAATGGGTGAAAGTTAGTGTTAATACTGCACCTGGCCACACAGGATGCTCAGCCCTCACTCACTCTCACTACAAAGATTCCCTGGGACTATAACACCACAGCTTAAGGTGATCATTCATTATTTAAGGAAATTATCTTGAATTAATAGTACTGGTGATTTTTGTTCACCAAACTGAAGAGACAAATGTCTGTTGAGAGGGACACATGGAATGAAAGATTGAGTGAAATATGTAAGGCAAAAGAAATAGAGAAATAGACATACGAGAAGAGAATACATATTGGTAGAGAAATAAACTGAGGCAGAGAATATTAACCATTAGAAATCAACAAATAGATAAAGAAGAGGAACTGAGGGAGAGTAGTAAGAGCCAAACAGACAGACACACACATTGACTGGCTGTGGTGGTGGCCCAGGGAAGCTTTGCTACAAGGTGATTCATTAAGGAAATATAAAAAATCCCCCATGTTGTCCACGTTCACACAGTGTGCACCATGAACGCGGCCCAGCCAACGTTCACACGTGTACTGTGAACGCGGGCCAGCTGGCGTTCACACAGTGTGCACCATGAACGTGGACTGGCCACTGCTCCGCCCACAGGACCCGGCCTGCGCCCACACCACCAGGCGGCTCTGAGGCCACACCTCACTACTAGGTCAGTGTAAAGGAGAGACTGGTCAACTTTAAACATTCTGCTGCTGCCTAACCCTTGTTGAGCGGTGGTCATTAATCTGTTGAAACAGTACCTGAGCTTCAACTAAGGAAGGTGTAAACTAATACACACTTGGCTACAGGAACTCAAAACATAAATGAACGATGCTACAGGCTACAGTTAACACCAAAATGGCTTCCCATATATATCAGAAGTGAACCAGTCTCTCACCAATCCCTCTTCAAGATATTTAATAAGTATGTGGGTGTGAAGGGCGCGGGTGGGGTGGAATCCTGTGGGCGGGCAATGCCGGGGGGGAGCCGTACCTCCGCCTGCTTCTTCCACATCTCAATGTTGCGCCTCTGTGCCTTGGTGAAGTGGTCCCAGACCTTCTGGTGACCTGCTGCGACGAAGACTCTCTCGATCTGACCGACTGAGTGACGGGAGGAGAGACATGTGCAGGTCAATAGGAGTGGCCCGGCCTGCAAGGGGGAGGGGCTGCCCGCAGGTCCCCCGGGTGAAGGGCGGTACCACTCACTTACTGCCCGGCCTGCTGACTGGACTCTTGTAACATGGGGGTAGCTGGCTCCCCATCCAACCCTGTGCCTCCCACCCACACCTCTCATGCTCCTGACAAACCCATCCCTGGCCCTCAATGCTGCTGCTGCTGCTGCTGCTGCTGTAATTGCTACATTCACCTTCAGTATTTACAGTAATGACAGTTATTTTTTTCATACTATTGTTTCAAGTCAGATTTTAGTTTGAACACTAAGTCAGTGGCTATGAGGATGGGAAGGGTATCAATCATCAAGAATAATGCATTCATCATGTTAGAAGGAAGTGGAGCCTACAAGTTATGTCAAAGATCACAACGCATCATACAAGTGAAGATCAAATGAACTCCACCAAATATAAACATTAGATAACAGCTGTACAAGTGTTTTAAGAGGCAGATGATGCACAGTGTAATTCCTTTGTTTGAGGGTTCACCACACACTTGGGTGCACTGTGTATCATCGTGAGCAGCAGCAGCAGTAGTGTCTTAAAGCTAACCTTACGTGTTCCCCTGAGGGTGTGGATGTGGGCATGGGGGGGTGAGGGACCAGCAGACACATACTCCACCTGGTCTGTGGCACACTCTACAGGGCAGTGAGTGGGTACTGTGGCTCTGACCTGACCTGACCTGACCTAACCTCTACTACTACTACTCCTCCTCCTCCTCCCAGGAAGACTGACTTAAGGTTAGTTGATAACAGATCATACCTTAGCACTGGCCAGCTGCCTCTCAATGTCAAGTAAAATTTTTAATCTTCTATGTCAAGAGGATACTTTAATGCCTGTCTGTGCCTGCATAACTAATTGTATGATACCATAGTCCTCTGCATTGTGTGTGTGTGTGTGTGAAGTGTGTCCCAGACTGACTGAGGACACACTCACTACACACACTAGTTTGTATAAGGGACATGATCAGTGGCATACAAGGTGACGGTAAGTATGAGGACCCAGAAAGACATAATGTGGTGGTGGTGGTGGTGGTAAATACCTTCATAATACTCCTGTTACTAGAGCCTAATAGGGTGTTTCAGTGAGTCTTTAGTCGTGAGTTTATGTTCATTACGGATTGTTTATGTTAATTATAATATGTGAGTTTCAAAATATACAATGAAATTAATGATGTTTCTGATGCAGTTTTCCCTCATTGATTAAAGATTCACTGACCTCACCCAAGCACATGTGTATAATGAGTGTTCTTAAAGCATGGAAGAAATACATGTCAACTATATCTGTTAATAGTGATGCTATCTGAAGGAATATACCTCTTGATGTGAGGACTACCGTTTATATAAGTGTGTGTGTGTGTGTGTGTGTGTGTGTGTGTGTATGACAAAGCCTTCAGGAGAATATGAAGAACAAGAGAGTGTTGCATCACTAAGTCATGATCACACAGTCGTCATTATCCAGTGGCATCAAACACCACAAACTAATACTTTCATCTGACAAACGCAACTTTTTCTAGCAAGCAAAAGTATACCAACCAAAGCATATTAAGCAATCAGAATTTAGCTCTTGTAATGTAGCTTGAGAAAAAGGAAAATATGAATAAATCTTAGTTCTTAGTTAAGGAACACACTCTCTTGAACTTGAAAATAACCTCAGCTGAAGACATTAACCAGGGATCCTTCACCTTCAAGACCTCCCTCACTCATCTACTTTCAAAGGTTAAGAGTCCTAAACCACCACTCCCTCACGTGCACCAGGGAGGAGTGAACCTGAGTACATCATGAATACAAACAATGGCTGGGATCTGTGTGAATGTTGTCCCTAACCTATGCACATGTGAACAACCCTCCCATAGCATAACACATACAGTAGCATAAGGTGGTGACATATTACCATAATGGGTGGAGGGATGTAAGGGAGGGAGATGGGTGTTATAAGAAGGTAATGGGTGGTAATAGTGGTAGGGGGGAAGGGGGTGGGAAGGGGATACTTACGCTCTCAGAAGGCTCCCTGCACGAAAGCTGGAAAAAGCTTGCTTAAAATTAATGACAAAAGGCAATACTGTACAGCAAACAAGTGATTATATAAGGAGGGTTGGTCAGGCCCTCAAGGACTCCAAGATGATGATGATGATGATGATAAACGATGATGATGATGATGATGGATATGTGAATGTAATAACTCACCATCTATACGTGCTCAGAGCAACTCATTGTCACTTTGTCTCTCTCTCTTTCGCCCTCTTTCCCTCTCTCTATTTCTTTTGCACGCTCTCACTCTCTCGCTCTCTCTCTCTCTCTCTCTCTCTCTCTCTCTCTCTCTCTCTCTCTCTCTCTCTCTCTCTCTCTCTCTCCCTTATGCTTAGCCTGCTTTCCACTGCTGCTGCTGCTGGTGGTGTTGTTGTTGCTGCTGCTGCTGCTGTTGTGCCTCCCTCCCCACTAACCTCCCTTCCTTGGTGGGGGCGAGACAATGAATGAGACAGGACGACAAATGAACGGCAACAGTAGTGATAGGAACGAGGAAAATAATAATAAATAAATAAATAAATAAATAAATAAATAAATAAATAAATAAATAATAATGACTGATATATAATCTTTAGAGTTTGACATGCAGGGAAGATCTTGTGTAGGAGTGAGGTGAAGAAAGGATTACGTACGTACATGTGTGTGTGTGTGTGTGAATGAAAGAATTGGAAACGGCTGAAGGTAAAGACAATATGATAAGAAGGATATGAGGAACTAAGAGGATATAAAGAAAATGAGAGAAAATGAGTGATAAATGTGCAGTGAGAGGAGAAAATACAATAAAACAAGGAAGAGAGTGATGAAAGGAAGTGGAGGGAAGGTGAGATTACATGCACAGAACAGCAGATAAAAATGGGAGATGAGAGAGAGTACAGGAGAGGAGAGGAGAGGAGAGGAGAGGAGAGGAGATGAGAGAGAGGAGAGGAGAGGAGAAGCGAGTAGTGCAAGGCAGCAAAAAAATAAATAAATAAATAAATAAATAAACGACAATCAAAGCAACATAAAAAGTGTAGGCCTAAAATCTAAACACAAAAGGTGGCGGCAGCAAAAAAAAAATAAATAAATAAATAAATAAATAAAACGAAAAAAATAAATAAATAAAAATAAATAAAAATCAGATGATACCAACCAAACAAACAAACAAACAAACACAACAACACCACCACAAACAATAACAAACAACAACAATAACAACCACAACAACCAGCCATGACCTAACGAGAAACAAACCCCAATTATCAGGTAGTACAAGACAGGTAAGAGTGAGTATATATGAAACGTGAAGAGGCGACAGTAGGTTCACTCACACTGCATCACCACCCCTTGCATCCTGGCACACGTCTGCTCCCGAAACTTGGCTAGCTCCTCTTCGTACTGTCCCTTCTCTGTCATGAGGCGGCGCACGTGGGAGTTGGTAGACTGGATCATGCTGTAGAAGGTGCCGGCATTGCGTTTGTTGCAGTCGCCGCGCTCAAGCCACGTAATCAGAATCTGGGCGGCCTTTGAGAAGCTGTCGTCTACTGTGGGTGTGAGGGTACTGAGTCACGAGTATGCGTGTTCGGGTGCGAGGGAGGTGGGTGAATCATGGGTGAGTGTGTGTGTCATGGGTGAGTGAGTGTGTCATGGGTGAGTGAGTTTGTGTGAGGAAATGATATGAGGGAGTAAAGGTAAGATGGGATGGTACTGGCTAAGGGAAAACAAAAATACGTAAAAAAAAAATCCCGCAATGTAACAAGTAAGTGTGTGAGTTGTTCGCTTTATAAACTAGAGCTTGAACGAAGGAATGAATGAATGAATGAAGGAATGAAGGAAGGAATGAAGGTAATGTGGATGGGTGGGTGTAGTTTTAACAGTTGAATAATCATACGAGTGAGGCATTTGGTAAATCAATACATGGTAATATATAGGATAAAATAAATAAAAAAAGCACCTTCCTAAATATAAGTTCCCTCCTCCCACCTTCTGGAAAAACAAAACAAAACAAAACCTAACCTAACCTAACCTAACCTAACCTAACCTAACCAAACCTAACCTAACCTAACCTAACCTAACCAAACCTAACCTACTAACCAAACTAACCTAACCAAACCTAACCTAACCTAACCTAACCTAACCTAACCTAACCTAACCAAACCTAACCTAACACCTTACCTCCTGAGTCACTTCCTCTACACAAACTTATTCTCAAAAACCTATTCCAACATTCACCAAGTCACTCCTCTCCATCCATTCTCTCTAAACAAACCCTAACACTCCTTTCTAAACCACTCCTGACACTCCTTTTTAAATCACTCCTGACACTCCTTTCTAAACCACTCCTGACACTACCTTTCTAAACCACTCCTGACACTCCTTTTTAAATCACTCCTGACACTCCCTTTCTAAACACTCCTGACACTTCCTTTTGAATCACTCCTGACACTCCTTTCTAAACCACTCCTTTTAAATCACTCCTGACACTCCCTTTTTAAACCACTCCTGACACTCCTAACTCCTAACCACGTATCCATTTTTAACAACTAAGATCAACACTAACCCTTACCTTTCAGCTGGTCTGCTATCAGTGTTGCCTCGTGCTCGGAGTAATGCACCACCGGCGGAGGGGAGGGTGGTCGTAGGCGCTCGGCTTCGATCCGCTCACGGTGCCGCTGTTCTCTCTGTAGTTGTCTCTGCCGGCACTCCCACTCGTACCTGCGTTTTGTATGAATAAAAGGTAAGAACTAGCAGACTTTTTAATGGTTAACCTTGCTTTGCTTTCCAACCTAAGTGGAGCATTGGTTATTTCACGCCAGGAGTATGTAAGTGTGTCAGAAACCCCATTAAATAACTGTTATGCTCTTGCTAGATCTCTCCCTTCAGTAGTGTGTCTCTGATCCGAATCTGTGACAAGCTTTTTGGTTAGAATTTATGAAGAAAGAGGATGAGTATTTCTAAACTATCCAGCACTTGAGACAGACCTGGCATCTACTTTTTACCTAACTTACTTGAAATATTGCAAAGAAAAAAATAAATAAATAAAAAAAGCTTAACCCCAATGACACATCACTCCCCTCACCCTTGCCTTCATTACTACCTCCCTACCTCTACCTCTGACTTCCCCAGCAGCATAGAGGGTAAGGACAAGCAACAGGTACGTAAGCCACACCCACACACACGCATGTAAACCACTCTTTACTTACTGGTCATCCCGTGCTTGGGCATAATCCACATGGAGTCTCCCCGTGTTAGCTGCCTCTGTGCTGTTGTTGATCCTCATGCGGTAACCTGGAGGCGGCATCACAATAAAAAGAAAGAGCCGGAGTGTGAGTTAAGGGAGATGAAGTGTGCGGTTAACTTAGCATCGTTAGAAAAAAAGAAAGGGTGTTTAGAAGTATGATTTAAGGGAGAAAAATAGTGTGTGGTAACCTAGCATCATCAGAAAAAAAGAAAGAGGGTTTAGAAGTATGATTTAAGATAGAAAAAGTATGAGAAATCTATTACCTATCCACACAAATATATACATGTACACACTTAGACTAAAGAAAGTGAAAAAATAAAAGGGAATGACACTCACCCGACAGAAAAATTGCATTGTCCACAAACTCTTCCAGCTCGTAACGGATGTGACAGAAGTTCTTTTTGCTGAGGCGGATGGTCGTGATCTCACCGCACCGCTCAAACACATCACGCACGATCTCCTCTGCAACATAATGCTTGAGCTCACGCATCCTGTCTCCTGCTGCATAAACGTATCGCTCTTTGACTGTGCGTTTGTTGTTCTCGAGTGTGTGTGCGTGCGTGTGTGTGTGTTGCTGGGTGGGTGGCTGGTACTCTCACAGAAATACACACTTCCTTACACACACACACGTTACTTTAAGGCATGTGTACGAGTGTGTTTATTGCGTGTGAGTGTGAGTGTGTGTGTGTGTGTGTGTGGAGTGGAGTGTGTTCTGATAGTGAGTGAGAGGGAGGGAGATAGGGAGGGAGGCAGGTAGGCAAAGGTCTGCCCACTCTGAATGAAAGGGAAAGTTTATGATTTGTTTGACCTTGAGAGGGAGGAAGGGAGAAGGCTGACAGGGAGGTGAGAAAAGAATAGGAAACAGAAGGTAAAGTAAAGCAAAGGTAGGTAAAGAGAGGAGATACTAAAGTGTGGAGATAAATTACAGCAATAAGAAAAATGTTATAAATAAAAAAAATACTTCTGCAAGGAATGTATAAGTGGGAGGAGATTAAAAATAGGAGAGAAAATGTGTGGGATGATGGAATGAGTGAAGGATGAAAAATAGGCTAAATGTGTGGGAGGGGGGGAAGGAAGGGTGGGTGGGGAATGGGGGGTGAGGAAGGAAGGAAGGGGGGGGTGAGGGTGGTGGGGGAATAGGAGGGAAGGATGTCAACAGGACGTAGGGGATATTGCACAAGGGAAAGGGAAAACCAATATTGCAACAGAATGACCTATAAACAAAAGCTTATCATTGCCACCATCATCGTCATTAACATTATTGTCAGTGGCCTTGTTTGGGTGGAAAGTACATACAAAGGGTGGAAAAGTTTACACACATAGGCCTGGACATTGAGTTAAGGGGATCTATGGAAGCAGATATTAAATGCTTGAGAATAATTACATATGTGGGTTGTGTTCTCTGAGAAAGTCAGTCTTCAAACCATTTAGGAATGTTCCCAGCTATGCCAAGCAACTGTAATTTCTGTAGTAATTGTTTAGTAATGTGAAGTGGCTTGGGAAAACCACTGGCACTCTGGCCTCGTGTGGAATTTCAAAAGTAAAAAGTAAAACATAACTTTTGATAAAACATAAATAAATAAATAAATAAAAAATATATAAAAAATTATAAAATATGTACGTACATGTATGGCTATACATATTAGTGAATTTATCGATATGCATGCATAAGAGAACATATATTTATCATAAAAATGCAGCAAAAAAGATAAATATATATACTTAATTTTTTTTAACAAATAAAAATCTATCAATGCATTATCCTCATGGCAAACGTGTGTAGAAGGAAATTGAATGCATAAAAGTAATTCCAGAGAAGTTAGATAAAATCTGAATTGAATAAAATTTTAAAGTTTTGTCAAAATGTTAAGTTGTGTAATCTTTCTTTCCTTTTGGTGGTGATTTATAAACCTATGAGTGAGTTGATGCATTGTTTTGTTGTGTGCTAACTCACTAATTTGAAAGCAAGCCAGGTGTAGGGAAAAAGTCACACTCCCCAGAGGAAAGGTTCACAGGCTGTCACCATCACCTCACTAAACAGCCTTTCATGACACACAACAGATATGGAAACACTATTGTAAGTCACAATGTCTCAGCTGTGGTGGTGGTGGTGGTGGTGGTGGTGGTGGTGGTGGTGGTGGTGGTGGTGGTGGTGGTGGTGGTGGTGGTGGTGTTGATGTCCAGTACAATAGTGCATAGGTGTGAATGGAGAGAAAAAGAAATAGAGAGAGAGGCACACACTCACCAGTCACATTCTCAGGTAGTCCCCCAACAAATATGGTGCGACAGCCAAGCGGCCGCTCTCTTGTGGTGGGGGGTGGGGCCAGGCGGTTGGGTGGGACCAGCACACATGTCTTGCAGTGTAGCGGGTTCTTCATGGGTACTGTGAGGCCCTCGGGGGACATCATCCACCCAAACATGCCCCACGTGATGCGGAAGTCTCCACTCTGTTGCAGGGCAAGTGCAAGGAAGGCAGTGTGGAGAGTTAATGTATTGTCCTTTCTTTATATATATTAAAAGTTCCTTAATCTGAACTCAAATAGACCAAAAATCCCAATGGTTTGAATCTTTGAAGGCGGTTGACGAAGCTACAAATTTGGTGACCTAGCGGCAGGAAGTAGAAGAAAGCAGAAGAGAGTGAGTCCGTCCAACACTGTCCCAAAGCATAGTCTGCCATTTTCCATCTACCAGTGTGCTGTTCAGTGGTCACGTTCACTGATTCCACTCAATTTTTGGACTTCATATGATCGTGACATAATGAAAAGTGTCACCCACCCACCCAAGCCTGAGGATGACGGGTAACAATAAAAGTGACATTCATTAAGTCTAAGGATAACATTAAGTAAAACTAATATTAATAATAAGTCCACCTCAGCAGTGCAGTGGTTAGCACGTCTCACTACCAATCTGCTGGCCCGAGTTTGATCCCGGATGAGGACAGTTGGCGCACAGCTCACCCAGCTGTTCATCCACCCAAATGGGTTAGTCGCTAAATGGATAACTAGGGAAACCGGGGGAAGGTAAGCCGTGGAAACTCGGATGTCACAGTGGCCCTTTGTCCTGGCGTAACAGATTAATTTCCACAACCAGCTCAAAGGCCAATGTGACGGGAGATGAGCACCCACAGCTTAGTGTGTGCCAACACTAACTTTTACACCTTCTACTCAACACTTCTAAGCATTACTGATGAGTAAAAAAAACAACTATATACTATATCATGTCCTTATATAATCATGTGCGTATTCATAGTGTTTTCATGGATCCCTCCCAACAGTACGAATCAGTGATGATCCACTGCCATTTGGATTAAAGTATCTTTACTATATAAGCATAATCTATGAGATATCATGGATAAGGTGCATGAGTAAGTGGTAACTCTGCCACAAGTCACTTTTGATCCTAGTGTTTATATTAAGTTTAGAGGCAACCCTTCCTCTCCCCCAATGAACCCTTGCTTACCATTGGTGGCCCTTCAGTGGGTGGACCCATAGGACCCATTGGACCCATGGGTCCCATAGGGCCCATGGGTCCTCCCATGGGCCCCATTGGTCCTCCCATTGGCCCCATAGGCCCTAGGGGTCCCATTGGTCCTCCAGCTGGGCCCCACATAGGCCCCCATGGGCCAGGTCCAGGACCCATTGGTCCAAAACCTGACCCAACTGGACTAGTGGCCTCCAGAGGCTGGACTGGTGTGTTGCCTGCAAAGGGAACGAAAGGGAAATGATACCAACACAAAGGTTAGGTTACAACATTCAACAAGAAAACTAAAAATATTTATACATTCTCTCCCTCTCTCTCTCTCTAAATCCAAACTAATTGCCTGCTCAGGGTTGCAGTGCACATTATTCTAAATTCCACACATAATTTAAATAAAGTTTGGGTAAATTTGGAATACACAATATTTCAAATAGAAATCAAGAAACTGCTGTAATGGCATAATATCCAAGATATACAACACACACGCAATATCAATTCCACCATCACAACAAAACCAAGTGTGACCCACCATTCCCCGCAGGTAGGTCCTCACTGCTCCGCCCGCTACCACCACCACCACTGCTTTCCTTCCTGGGACGTTCTCGGCGACGGTCACGATCCCGGTCTCGGTCTGGCCGGTCTCTGTCTCGCTCCCTGTCCCTGTCCGAGTCCCTGGCGGAGGTTGAGGGAGGGAGAGGAGGAGGTAAGTAACAATGTGAATGAGGTGTCAAAGTGATGATGTTGTTCTGGTTACAAACATACAAATTAGTCCTGTTTTTCATATACATTTTCTTTCTGGCATTAAAGTTATGACTAGCACTGAGGAACAAAATATAGCTTTCACTTACTAATTAACTAATGACAGACATATTCACATCACTCTTGTTCTCTAGGTTATACAGAAAACTTTGGAACAATCATAACTTAAGTAAGATAGATATGAAGCTATGGCAATAAAACAATACATGGCAAACTATTATTTACACACAAGAATATCCGTTATCACTTCTATCACTTGAATATTGAAGTAAAGCAAATGTTTGTTTGTAACCAGGCATGACAAACTATTATTTCCCATCCCAATAACTGCCTTTTATTTTTTTTTATTCTCCCTCTAAGCTCACAAGGGTGGACATCAGGTTATGGACACAGCCACATTATCTTAACCTCATAAACACCTCTAACTACACTCATAAACAAGAAACAACCATTACTACCTCACATAACCTAAATAAACACCATTATATAAGATACCGAAGCTAATTTTTCCATAATAAACAAAACACTGAGAAAGACTATACCCCTCAACACCTTTCCTCATCACCAACCTGTCTCGGTCTCTCTCTCGATCCCGGTCTCTGTCTCTGTCTCTGCCTCGGGATCTCTCTCTGTCTCTGTCTCGCTCCCTCCCGTGGTCCCGATCCCTGTCTCGGTCCCTGTCTCTGTCCCTGTCCCTCCGATCTTCCACCAGGATGGGCTCGGACCCACTCGGATCCACCATATCTCCGTTGTCTGTCGAGGGAAGAGGAGGTAAGATTGATAAAGAGAAAATAGTTAATGGTAGTTTATATAGTGAATCTGCGGTATAAATATAACGATACAGACGGATGATAAACGAAATAAAGATTGTGTCTGTTTAATACTTACTTGAAGGGACAGGCATGGGTGGTTTGTTCTTGTTTGTGTTGAACTCTAGCGGGGCATCGTTGGTGGCCGGGTTCACTGCTAGCTGCATGGGTCCCATCATTGCCGGGGCTAGGCCAGGACCCATCCCCGGTGCCATGCCCATTGGTCCCGGCCCCAACATTCCTGAGTGGTGAGGGGCGGACTGTGAGTGTGTGTGTGTGTGTGGGGCTGGGAGGACGGGAAGGAAGGAAGGAAGGAAGGTGCTAGCAGATGAATGAGGATGAGGAGAGAAAGGAAATGAATGAATGAGTAATGGTAAAATGAGTCAATAATGTCCTGAGGGAAACACTTACCTCCTGCAGGGTAGTCAGCTGGCATGACAGGGCCTCCAGGTGGTGGTGGTGGGGGTCCAGGTGGTCCTGTTGGTCCTGGGGGAGGGGGAGGGGCCATCATCCCTCCCATGTTGGGGGGACCCTGGCTTGTGGTGGGTACAGGGTTGGCCATGGTGGTGCATGGGGGAGGCCCAGGGGGCATTGGGGGCATGGGAGGAGGGCCATCTGGTGAGAAGAAAAAAAATTAATATAAGCTGTGAATCATCCCAATCAATAATCTCGTTCCTCTCCCACACACGGCAGGTGATCTGAGGTGCAGGTGTTCACAGCTCAACACACTGATGGCAAGGCAGGAACACACCCACACTCACAACACACGACACCCAACACATTACACTTATTCATGCACCAACAACTACCACACCAATGGATGCTTGGTGGATGGCAGGTAGCAAGCCAATAATATATAAAAAAAATACATTAATACGATGGCTACATTATAATCATGTGACACCAACAACTGCTTACACTGACACCCATTTCACAACAGAATACACATAAGGTTATCACAGTGATGTCACGGGTTAAAACTATACCCACAACTACTCAAGAACAATATTATAGAAGAACAATAGAATAACAAATAATAATAATAATAATAGTCTCACATCAATCCAAAACCCAACCAATTAGCTAATCCCTTACCAATAAATACAACCAATAACACCAAATCCTCCCCTTGAACTACCAATGAAAACACACAACCAAACCCCATCCTATCCCGAGCACCAATCAACAGTCACCTTTGCCGCCCACCAGGAAGGGGGGCGGGGGGACATCAGCGAAGAACTGTGGCCTCTCGTACGCAAGCTCAGCCACGTCCCTCAGAATGTGACGCATACGCAGACGCACACGGTACCCGATGGTCTGTGTGCCCGCCGAGAGGAAGGGTAAGGAGCGGGTAAAGAATGGGTCTAGATCAGCATCAAGGTCGTCGGAGGTGGAGGTGGAGGTGGAGGCGGTGGATGTCATGGTGTAAGGTGGAGTGTACATTGTGTTCATGTGGGTGGTGGGTGTTGTGGCGGATTGTGGTGGTGGTGAGAGGTTGTTGAAATGTTAGGTAATGTTGGTGTCTGGTTATGTCAGGTTTAGAAGAGGATTTAGTGTAGGATGTGGTGGTTTAGTGGAGAGGTCAAGGTGGTGAGTGTGTGGGGGACAGGATGTGTTGTGTGGTGGAGGTAGACTGTAGGTTTGTGGGTCAAGGTCAAAGTGTATGGTTTTTTTTTCAATATTTCCCTTCCAGTCTTTTCCTTTTTTATTTATTTATTTTTATTATTTATCACTTTGTAATCTTTTTCTTCGTTTCTTTACACACAGATTTCTTTGGTGATCTCCGGCTTCCTGCGACGTAATATATTTCTATTTCTTTCTTCTCAATTTTCTTTAACTCAAGTCTCACAACGATCACTTTCCTTTTTCAAATTATTCGCTATTAAGAAAGACTAGATCACCACTGTACTTAACAATTTTCACTCATGTACCTACAGCAGCATCTTCTCTTTCCTTCCAATTCATGCAGCTTCCTTTCATTCACTCATCTCAAACAGTTAACGATTGCTTGCTTGCTTGCTTGTTTGCTTGATTGAGGTGCAGCAACAACAGGTAAGGAATCACTGAATTATCAAATCTTCCTTCCTTCTACCACTAGAGTAACACAGCTTCCTCGATACACACACACACACACACACACACACTATGAAGTCAGCTTTATATTATATCACTAGACGTGGAGATTCACTTGCCGGCAACACACAACACTCGCAGAAACAAAACAGTACTGCAGGAAAAACAGCGTAGTAATTTCACTCTCTTCTCTTGCTTTGGTTTATAGGCTTCCTCTTGTCTCCTTTCTTCCGTTGTGCTTGAATGTGTGCAGGTGTGTGTGTGTGTTGATCTTGCTAGCACCTTGTGGGAACAGGTACAGCTGACTGAGGGAGTGTGAGGTGGTGTGTGTGTGTGTATGTGGGGAAGAATTGACACTCATCCCTCACTCCCTCCCCGACCTCTCTCTCTCTCTCTATCACTTCCTCTCTTGTGGCCCCTCCCCTTCCCTCCCTCTTTTCCTCTGTAATGGCCCCTCCCTCTTCCTCCATGCGTATTTCCCCCTCCCCTCCCTCTCCTTCCTTCCCGTAGTGGTGCCTTGCCTCCCCTTCCCTTCCCCTAGTGTACCCCCAGCATGGCCTTGTCTTCCTACCCTTGTAACTCAACCCTGATCACTAACCTTCCTAAATGTTCAACAAATACTACGAAGCTTCCTCTTCCCTAGAACTATTGGAACTAATGGAAAAAGAACAGGTGATGCAATTAGTGAGGTGGCTAATGACGTGGATGTGAGAAAGATGAATGATGAAATGGTAAAATGTGTTGTGTGGTTATAAATTTACAGTCAAAAGAAGATGCTTGATTGACTTCATATACTATAGTCTATAATTATTTTTTTTTTTATATATAGTTTAGTGACATTTCTATCAACTTTATTATTATTATGGTGGTGGTGGTGGTGGTGGTGGTGGTGGTGGTGGTGGTGGTAATGTGTGTGGTGTGTGGTAGGATTACTTCTCTCCGTTCTGATGAAAACAATAAAACTCTTAGGATCTTCACTCCTCAAAAATTGTACCTATCTGAAAATTTACACCTGCACCTCCAAGTCTCTGCGAAGTGTTAAGTAAATTGTACCAAAAAAGTCTATTCGTCTCAGTGCAGTTGGACTTAAATTTCTCCAACTGAAAGGAAAAAAACGATACTGACAGGATATATAGACAAAAATATGATGTTTTTTCTTCAAGTCCATATTTTCTGCCACTATAAGAAAAAACTATAAAACTAATGACATCATCTAAACACACCAGGAAGTCTATGATGTGAGTGAATATTAATTAATGTTAAGGTGACATGATGAGTGTGTGATGCAGGGTGGGGTGAGGAGGGGTAGGGTGAGGTGAGGGTGGCATAGGAGGGAGCGGCCTCAGTTGAAAGGTAACAGTGTGTGTGTGTTAATGTGTCAGGGTTATGGACACCAAGAACTAGGTCAGTGTCAGATGCATGAAACACACACTTGACACACTGACACACACATATACACAGGCACATGTAAGCTTAATGTTTAAATGCTTATATGACAGGGAAAAATAGTACACAGGTAACCTTTCCTATTCCTCTACCCACTACTTCCTCCTTGTGTTGTCGCTCCTTCCTTCCTTCTTTACTTCCTTCCTTCCTTCCTTCTTTACTTCCTTCCTTCCTTCTTTCCTTTCTTCCTTTTTTCCAGTGGCTTGTTCTTGTTTGTGTTTACATAATCTACCACGTCTAAGCCTCCTGGCCTTTTGTAGCTTCCTTATATTCTTATATACTAATACATGTGTTAAAAAGACATAAATAGATATATATGAGATAAGAAATAAGAAAGAGAGAGAGAGAGAGAGAGAGAGAGAGAGAGAGAGAGAGAGAGAGAGAGAGAGAGAGAGAGAGAGAGAGAGAGAGAGAGAGAGGTAGGTTAATGCAGTATATATGAACCTTAAAAAAAGTAGACAAATAAAATCACACATAAGACTTAATGGTGCAGCAGGATGGTCATAATTGACATAATTGTAGACTAAAGCATCTCTTGACATTACCTTAATATTCATATAACTTTACATCACTATCAGATACACTATGCATAATCCGCTATTAAAACTCAGAAGTGTCGTCAACCATTGGAATAACCTGCCAGAGTCTGTAGTGAGCGCCAACTCGGTAATGTCTTTTGAGTCTAGGCTAGATAATTTCTGGAAAGACCAAGATCAGAAATTTAATCATAAAGCAAAAATTAATAACACCACACGCAGCCAACGAAGACAACTTAACATTAGTATTCAGGCTGCCATACCGGAGCCACAGGACCTTTAGAGCCTCTTCCAAAGAATCTTCTGTGAGTATCTGTGAGTAAGGTGACACACGAAACCTAAGTTACCGGAATATCATTGTACGATTAACGACTCAACCTAATTACCAGGCATCCTCGTACAATTACCTATAGATAAGCTTGCCTGGTTAGCCATCCCAAAGCCATGACATCCAGGGAGAGGACAGCCTGCTTAATGAAACAACCTTAGTGACCGTGCATAATGAAGTGCGAGTTACACCACCACCATCACCACCAGCAAAGAAGTAATGTGTGAACAGAAATGATCAACAAAAACACTGGAACCTTTACAATAAAATAAAACTTATTTCCGTGCACCAGATATTCAAATTGGGTAAGATTCGGTTCTTTAACCACTCAATATCTCTTTACCTTTATAATGCACTGCAAATACTGCCTCATAAACTTGTCTAGATCACCTCAAACAGTCATTCAAAACTATAACCCTGAATTCTTAACAGCATTCAGGTGAAGATGTAAAATAATACCGAGGCTGGATTTGCAGTGCATTATAAAGGTAAAGTGATATCGAGTGGTTAAAGAACTGATTATTAACCTCAATTTGATGTAATGACAAGTGTTAATATGGCTGCCATGATTAAAACAAAAACAATATGATAAAAATAAATGTATATTTGTCTTAGTGGGCTACAATTAGATATCGGTGTTATCTTAAATTCACGATAAATATTAATAAGATGTAATTGCTGAGGACGAAAATAACAATGCAATGATACAGGTGGAAAATATCATTGAACTTCTGATAACCCACTACGACAATAATACAAAAAATACGACATCAATTATGCATACTCCTGAAGGGGGCGTCTGTCCATCAACGCATACACACACACACCTTAGAATACAATAAAAACACAACCCTTATCCATTCTACCAAGCAACACAAACATCCTACTAACACAACCTTAACACACACACACACACACACACACACACACACACACACACACAAGGCAACACAAACCTTAAAAATAGACATTACTATGCCATGTCTACTCAACCCGTTCTAAACATTGATATAATTAACGTCATTACTTTATTCCCAGCCCGTCCCATGATGCATGTGAAGAGAGGCATTACTCACTCATCATGCCCCCCATGTAGCCGTACGGCGCGGTCATGGCAGGAGAGAATGGAGGACACTATTGACTTGTGGTTTTCCTTCTCCTTCCCTGCTGAGGAGCGTCACAACGGAGGCTAAAGTGTACACATTGATCAAAAGGTGTATTCAAGTGATAAAATAAGAAAATGTGATATAGAAAATGTTGAAAATAATACAAAATGAGGTAAGAAACGTATAATGTTAATAACATTGCTAAAACTAAGGAATATAGGTAATGCGCTATCGTTGAAAGGGTTATAAAAAAAAGTTATTCGTACATAAAAATAGCAAAATATTGCATGATTAATGTTTTGAATCAAATATTATTGGGAAACAAAAGTTTAATATCAATAGTAGCGGTAGAAATAGGATATTTGCCCAATAAGGTACCGTTGCAAAGGCTGCATATCAATAAAAAAATTGTAAGGTTAAAAACTGGAGAAAAAAAAAAAATTACATAAAATGCGGTAAGAGAAAATAAGGAAGGAATAGTGCAACACCAACATTAATCGTAGGAAAGGAGAAGGGAAAATATATTAATTATGAACTACCGTTGCTTCAAATTTCTACATCTATATATACGCTGTTGCTTTTAATTTTTACTATGGAAAATATAAGAAAGGAAATTAAATAAGCATGATAAGAGACTTTGCACAATGATAACTCGTAAATTAAACACAAAACCTTAGCTTGGTAAGATAAGATAAGATAAGATAAGATACAAGATAAGATATATATACACTTTATTGTCAAATTGCAAATATTGTACAATGAAAAATTCTTTGTGGTGGGAGCTCATAAGAAATAAACAAGACCATCCTCAAACGTAACGATCAAAAGTTTGTATTAGTCCATTGTTTACTTTTCACTTGAATACCTCCTAGGTTATGTTTCCCTCTTTGTAATGTGTCTAACTAAAGTAAATATGGACTCCCAAGAAGAAGAAATAGACATGGACTCGTGTGTTAGCTGCAAATATTACACAGAGCACCAACCCAATGGAGCCAACCCAGAGATAAGAGGAAAAGGGAAAAGAGGAATAATGTACCAGTATGTATTACTTTATTTATTTTCACAAGTATTTCGTGACTACAGTAATGACAACCTCAATGTATCCTCCTCTAGGTATTATCAAGCATGAATATGGTGAGGACATTTATGCACAGGGTCGTCCGAAAGTCTTGTCACCCCCTATATTGTTTTAACTCGTTATTTGTAGGTTATTATACTTATAAAAGTTATAGATACTTAAATTTGCAATACTTTTTGTTAAGTAAATGCTCCTGTATAACTAGTGGTTTTTAATTTTATTGAAGGAAAACAAACTAACATTGTACCAATTTTCATGCGATTCCGAGATGTGGAAATATGAATTTTTTGACATAAATCATATATTTTGAAAGAACTCGAAATGTATGAGATTTACGTACAAAAACGGTATTTCTTTACAACTATTGCTCCACCTCTTTCTTCTCTCCTTCCCTACATCGTGTACTCAACACATGTGAAGGTTTCAGGCGGCGCTCACCATTATTTACCTCGCAAAACGTCTTTGAAGTTATGTTAGGTTATGTTAAGTTAGGTTGGTTATGTTATGTTAAGTTATGGTTAGGTTAGGTTACGGTTATGTTATGGTTAGGTTAAGTTAGGTTAGGTTCGGTTATATAAGATTTTTATATTGTATTACCCAAATCCAGAAAAAAAATCTAAGGTTGAGAACCCTAACTCTTGGGTAATAAAATGTAAAAATCTTATATAACTTAACCGAACCTAACCTAACTTAACCTAACCATAACATAACCGTAACCTAACCTGGCAAACTTAACCTAACCATAACATAACCGTAACCTAACCATAACTTAATATAACCTAACCAACCTAACCTAACATAACATCAACCAGCTCAAATAAATAATATAATTTTAGATAAATAGATAAATCACATATATGTACCATTAATTTCTAGCGTTCGCCTTTAGATTAAATAAATTCATTAGAAACCTATTGTGTATGTGTTTTGCACGATTCTAAGGCACTTTGCATATATAACATTTCCCCTTTCCCCTGTTTCCACCAACACCTAACATTAATTCTTCTTGTTCCTCGTACACATCTATGATCATGCTGGTAATTCTAACATCACATGCATTCTTATAACGTAAGAGGGATGGGGCTTTCTAAACTAAATCTAACGCTACATTTTATCCTCGTAGTTTAACCTAACCTAATATGCATTATACACTCGCTACCATAGCAATAAGATATCGTACATTATAGTAACAGCAGACTTGGAAGACTATCGCCCCGCTAAAGGTAATTGATATTTTTCATTTATCATTAATTCTGACAGTAACTCTATAGAGAATACCACTCTTGCCTTATTTTGACAGAACAATTATATTCTTGACAACCATAACAATGCAACTAGAGGCAAACGCTAGAATTATACCTGAACTTATTTATATAAGAAGAACAGGCTTTTCTTCCTTCCGTTCTTTACCTTCGCCTCGCATATAGTAGAAGCAGCAGCAGAAGAAATTTGCAAGAGAAACTAAACCAACCACGAAGACAAGTATAAATGCAAATGCGACAGGTATTTGCAAATCCCTTCCCGTCATCTTCATTTTCACTGGCGATCTGGTGAGGCTGACATCATTCGCGATGGGCTTGTGGTTCACGGTTAGGTTGGTATCCCTGAAAATAATAAAGTACGTAGGTTGGCGTGGATCTGAAGTTCTATTATTTAGTATTTGTATTTCTGTTTTACTTACTATACTTTACTTTAAATTATGTTGAATATACTTTTTTTTCTCTCTCTCCTCCTCCTTTGCTAACATTGATAAAACCTGTTCAAAATATGTGATGCAGTTTAATTGTTGCATGGCTGAGACGTAACATAAAGCTCATGTAAACTAAGAACTTTCGTCCTTCATTCAACACAAAGTCCTCCTTCTTATGCACGAACCTTCCCTCCTTTGCAAGAGTATCCCTTATATCCGCATGTGTTTTCTCTGATGCCATGCCTTCCAGGGCGTGCAGTAACTTATTCACGAGGTTTGTGTACATTATTGCCTTTTCTTTGTTGCTATTGGTGTCATCGTCTTTTTCCATCATTTCTTCTGCTTTTCCTTCCTCCTTCTCCCATTCAGCCCATTGTTCGCCATAAGGAAGTTCAGCTTGTCCTCTTTCTGAATAATAATAATAATATGCATTTAGTCAAATTTTATGTTAACTTGAAAGAAAAACGAGGTAAATAAGCTACGTTATGATGCATATGATAAATAATAATGAAGTGGGAATCGAAACAACGAACTGATTCAACTATATTACACGTTTTCTCTTTAATTTCGTGACACTGATTCAATACAATGTTTCATGATATATTTAGGTGCTGGTGCTTATTAAAATGTCGTGATACTTATTAATAGTAATGTGCGTCCTTGTGGTTGTAGTACAGTAGGTGTGTATTTTGTTTACCAGGTGGTGGTGGTGGTGGTGGTGGTGATGGTTAACATAAATTTATATTGCATTACGTAGTGGTGATGGTGGTGACATGTTTATTATATTACGTGGTGATGGTGATGACTCCATGTATATTCTACTACGGGGGTGAGTGAGTTTTTATTTTTTATTTATTTATTTAGTTTTTTTGCGTAGTTGTGGTGGTGGAGAGAGAGAGAGAGAGAGAGAGAGAGAGAGAGAGAGAGAGAGAGAGAGAGAGAGAGAGAGAGAGAGAGAGAGAGTCAGTCACCTGGGTGCAATCGAACACCTGCGAAATCACCTGGATAAGCAAATTAATCCTTATGAGTTGCTTCCACTAGGTCGTGAATGCCTCGTTCTGGACTCACTCACCCATTTGCACAGGTGTGGGTGTGTGTGTGTGTGTGTGTGTGTGGGAGGGGGGGGGAGGGGGGGTTTGTTTGTTACAACGAAAAAGAAGAAATTAATGTAATGCTTATGAATAATATCGACCATCATTATATGCTGGTTGGGGTGCTCTCTTTCTCTCTCTCTCTCTCTCTCTCTCTCTCTCTCTCTCTCTCTCTCTCTCTCTCTCTCTCTCTCTCTCTCTCTCTCTCTCTCCCTCTCCCTCCTTCTACCTAACCTAACCTAACCTTCTACTACTACTAATGATAATAATAATAATAATAATAAAAATGATAATAATAACGGTAACAATCATAATGATACTTCCAATCACTTACCTTGAATGGAGGAAGAAGAGGAAGACGAAGAGGAAGAGGAGGGAGAAGATTTCCTGTTAGTCATAATTCCTTCCGATTTTAACACATGTATGGTTACGATTCCTCCTACCAACCCGATCACCACCATCACCACCAACCTCCCTGTCACACTCTCCATTACGACTGATATTCTCTCTCTCTCTCTCTCTCTCTCTCTCTCTCTCTCTCTCTCTCTCTCTCTCTCTCTCTCTCTCTCTCTCTCTCTCTCTCTCTCGTTTTACACACTGCCACACATGTAATAGGTTGGTTGCAGTATGAGGTGCGTTCTTTTCCCCGCTAGATGGCAGGCTTGGCGTTCTGTTATCAGTATAGTAAGGTAAGGATAGAATAGTCTGCCCCTTTACCATGGTTTTCCTTCTTCATTTATTCACTTTCTGTTGTTGATTTGATTACATGAAAGTTAAGAATTTGAATAATAATACTAATGATATCGCATACAAATCGATAAGTATGTTTTATGGCTCAGGGAAGTTATGTCGATATTTTCAATGTTTATATATATATTTTTCTAATAGTAACTGATGAATAAATAGTAAATCATCACATTGATTCCACATGATATTCTTTTCTTAACTATTTTATTCATATGTTCATTATTATTTCATGAAATCTTTAGACACAAATGAAACTTTTTTTTGGCGCCTAATTCTCCACAGTATCCCCGTCCTAACAGAAAAACAAAAACAACACATTTATATTTATTAGAATACAATACTTAAAATCATGGGTAGATGGTTATAAATACATAGGTAGATTAGTAAGTAGATATTTAATTCATACATACAGTACATACATATTGTTAGGTCCAAGGTCATGAGATTATCAGGTTAGTCTTGAGTCAAAGTTTGGGAGGAAGGAGTCAGTCACTTCACCGCTAAAGATTTGAGGGTCTAGCTGCATACATCCACCCATGACGCAGCTTTCTGATCACTGAACTAGAACTTGGAAACTGAAAACTGAACTGCCATGGACCGACTGCTGAATTCTTACGTGTTTTCGTCCTTCTCCCTCTCTTTAACTTTCTCTCTTCACTGTTACTGCTCTCTCCTTTTCGCTCAGTCTTGGCTACGCTATGAAGGTGGGTTACCATAATGTAATTTTTATAGCTTTTTTTTTTATCTTGATCAGGATTATATGTTGTTGTGGTTATTCTTGTGTTGGATAAACTATTTAATGGTGGAAGCAAGTGTTTGTTAGGGTACGCTGGTTTTCTCGCGCGGACAACCGGCGCCGACCAGCACTGACTAGCGGCAAGAATTATACCACGTTAAACAAGTGTGCAGTGTGCACAGAGGAGGAAGCAGGCTCCAGCTTGTTGGCGCGGGCAGCCTGCTTCTACCAGCTTTCCTGATCCCCCCCCGGACCATTCTTGCCTGCTCAACTCGCGCGAGTGGACGTCTGGCAAGATGGACATTGAGCAACTTATCAGTAAAATATTTGAGAAACCATCATTATGGGATAAGAAGAATAAGCTACACGCAAAAAGGAATGTCGTTGATAAGCTGTGGGCAGAACTCAGCAAAGAACTTGATTGTGAAGGTAAGGATGTATTTATTTACCTATATAGTTGTAGTATACAGGGCCTGAGGTATACATTCGTATGGTCCTGTCTCCGTATCTATATTTGAACATTTTTCCTTCGTGTGTGTGTGTGTGTGTGTGTGTGTGTGTGTGTGTGTGTATACCTGTTTATGTGGGTTGATATATGAAGCTTCATATATATATATATATATATATATATATATATATATATATATATATTTATATTTATATTTATACATCCACGCACACTTATCGACATTAGTGCAGTGAATCATAAAGATAATTAAACAAATATTCAGCAGTGATGAACAATATAATTTATTGTGCATTTTAACAGTTTACAAGTGAAATTTGGTAAGAGTATAAAGGCAAAACAAGCGAAACCAACACAGATTTCAATGTTGATTTATACTTTATTTACAAGGTACCTACTCAATTTCTTTTTGTCCTTGTATACTAAAGGATGATTCAATAAGAACGATTTAAAGATTTCCCTAACATTTTTCGCTACGTTGCATGGTCTTCCTGGACAATGCTTACGACATATTGTGTTCCATTCCCTCTCTATCTATAATTGTGTTATACAAAACACACATATACTTTACAATTTGATCAATCAAATCAACACTGGTTGTTTTTAGCCTTGGAACTAAGTGTGAGGAGTGGATGTGTATGTAGCTATGCGTGTGTGTGTTTGTACATGTTGTCTCGTCTACCCTTCTTCTTGTGTGATGTCGGTCAAGGATACGTCTGTTTATGCATTAATTGTTATTCTAATATAAAGTTGCGCTGCCTTTCTTTATCACTCTCCAAATCTTTGGTCTTTTCAGAGACACTGGTGAAAAAGAAATGGAAGTATCTTCGAGACCAATTTGGTGCGGAGCTTAGGAAATTACCACCAGCTCGATCAGGTGATACTGCAGGTGACATTCAGACATCAAAGTGGCAGTATTTCCATTTATTGCATTTCCTGAAAGATGTTGTGAAACCTAGAGCTTCAACAGGAAACTTCTCAAGTGTTCTAGCAAGTGATGCTGTTGGAACCTCATTACCCGGATCACCTCAGCTAGGATACCAAATCGATGGCATGGAGCCCCCCCTTGTTAGTGAGGAAAGTATGCCAGCCTCTTCACCCCATACTAAAAAGGGAGCTAGCAAGCGCCTTAAAACAGAAGACTACAATCAAAGCATTTTGGGCATTAAGAGGCAAAAAATTCAGTATTTAATGAAAAAATCAAGTCGCAAGCGGGATAAAGATGACGACGAGGATCTAATGTTCTTCAAGAGTCTGTTATCTCATGTTAAAAGAATTCCTGTTGCACAGAAGTTGAAATTCAGAGGCCGCATGCAAGAAACTGTACGGCACTTTGCATATCAAGTTCCAATCACATTTTCTCCTCCACATACCTATGAGTCCTCAACCCCAGTTTCTGTTTCCACTCCACAGGTGTCGCCTCACTCCTACACCCACTCTCCTTAGGAACCTCAAAATGTTGCCACTGATAGCTGCAATACCTGTATACTGTAGAATAGTAGTCTCCATACCATATATAGGTAAACGAACGGATTTATTTTTTATGCTATTCTGATGCCAATTATATGTTTATATATGCCCTGCTCAGTGTCAAGTGTTTATCAGTACCACTACGGTACAAACTGTATCTCAAAATAAAAGGAAAATGATTTTGTTTCCGGAAATTTTATTATATTGATTCAGTACCACATTAAATTTATTGGTTGCCTGCACGAGAAAACCAGCATTCTTTGTGCACGTACCATAGGGCTGAGACCTCTCTCACACACACACACACACACACACACACACACACACACACACACATCCCCTTCCTCAAGGAGAACAGTAACTACTCCCTGTCACAGTGGAAAATCCTTAGTGTATGTGTGTGTGTGTGTGTGTGTGTGACCCCTATAGCAGGGAGAAATTATTATTATTATTGTTATTACTTTTATTATTATTATTGTTATTATTTTTAGTTATCATTATTAGTGTTGTTATTATCATTTGAAGAAGCAATGTAGTTGTAGTAGTAGTAGTAGTAGTAGTAGCAGTAAAAGTTGTAGTAGTAGTTTTTAACTGCTGGATTCGAATTTGTGAACCCGAACCAGATAATAGATTTTAAGAGTTCATTATGTTCCTTTAACTGCTTCACTTGATTCATGAGACATGGCATCAAAGGTTCACGAAAACAAACGAACCTTTAGGACACCAATATATTGTTTGCAAGTTACTTACGTGTTTAGTACATCATCTATTTTCTTATCTCCTTACTTCCTTACTTTCATATTGCCTTCTTTACGTGGATTGTAAATAGGGAAAGAAAGAAGGCGGGGAAGAAGAGAAGGAAGGTATATAGGAACATAGAAGTATGAAGGCATAAGAAGTGAAAAAGAGAAAGGAAAATAAAGTAAAGATATAGGAGAAGTCATAACAGTCAAGGGTGTGGAAAACAGTAATGAGGAAAAAGATAAAGGGTGAAGAAAAGATGGTAATGGGTAGCAAGGAAAAGGGAGGAAAGAAACTGTTAGACACTTTTTTCTTCCCTTTAAAATACCCTTTGTCTCTGCGCTAACCCCTTTCCCCCCACACAACGCCACCCAACCCCACGCAAAGCTCCGCCCCCCTCCCCCCATCTCTCTCTCTCTCTCTCTCTCTCTCTCTCTCTCTCTCTCTCTCTCTCTCTCTCTCTCTCTCTCTCTCTCTCTCTCTTTTCCTTCCTGTGTAAAGATGGAAAAAAAATGTATGTATATATTGTCTTATACACAGAGAGAGAGAGAGAGAGAGAGAGAGAGAGAGAGAGAGAGAGAGAGAGAGAGAGAGAGAGAGAGAGAGAGAGAGAGAGATCAGAGTTGCCAAACGCTCTTTATTATGCTCCTTTCCTTGTACCTTTCCTCCTCCTCTTCATCCTCTTTATCATCACCACCCTATTTACCCTATTTACTTGCTAACTTTGGATTGATTTGTATAGCAACTTAAGTGCGAAGAAGGAATAGTAGTAGGACAGAAAATATTAGAAGCGCATTGCATTTCTCCAGCAAGGTCAGCTAAGAAAAGTATGGCCATCTTGTTTTAATGAAAATTCCTAAATTAGGTTATATATTTGAGGAGAAAATTGGCTAAGAGTATTAATTTATTTATGTACTTATTTGTTTACCAATTTTGCTACTAAGGATGGAAAAATTTTCTGGTTATGTAAATGTTACATACGATTCCGTTTTCTGATTAAGAGGTTACTGTGATGAAGAACTATTATAGTTTGATAGGAAGTGTTGAAGGAATTATGGAAAAATTTGGATTTGAAGAACGTTTTCCTCAGTGTATGCTTGTCTTAAGAGGCGGCAAGTAAAAGGAACAAAGCGGAGGGCTGGGAACTCCTCTACTGAAAAACTTTCTTACTCCCATAGCACACGATAATAAGGGAAAGGGTCCTTATTGATTCTATAATTTGTTGTTTGGTTGTTTTCTTCGGCATTTGGTTGTTCTAGAAGTAGTAATTGCGGTGGTGGTGGTGGTAGTAGTAGTAGTAGTAGTAGTAGTAGTAGTAGTAGTAGTAGTATAAATACCAATTACAAGTGTGAATACAGTTTGTTACAGAAAAAAATAATGGGTATATCATACTAAGAAATAATATAAATATAAACATTTCGCGGAATTCACAAAACTGCATTACAACTTCAGACCTTTTCTTGGAGGATTACAGGATTACAGTTAATTAGTTAAGAGTCACATCATAAATACAACTAGATAACTATTGTATGAAATGATTATACAACTACAATCAATACATCAATGATACAACACACCCTTCCTTTCTACATATATATACAGGATACAACAAGCGTAGCATCCACCCTCCTTCCCATTATAGCCACGTACAGCAGATATACAGTAATTTGGTACAGCATATTTGTCAATAATACAGTGAGGCGGTGGTGCCAAGTCTTAGCACCCGTTGACCCTCTGTTATCTAACCTACTCACATCAGTGGTATTTCACACTTGTATTGCACGTGTTGGGTACAGGATATTTTGTTCTTTAAAGCTTGTACTGTAAATGATTGAAGGAGGATGCATCTCTGAAGTTATTTTCTTTACCTTATATAGAATTTATGTGCTACGTATATAACTTCTATTGGCGCGATATGGTTGGTACCTCTGCT
>JAPQNM010000033.1:482761-510261 GCA_029783475.1 Metacarcinus magister
TATCGTGGAAGTGTTGAGCTTTGAGGTTGGCAATCGTGGTGGGAGACGGGCAGCGCGTTGGTTGATAGCGCGCGTAGTGGCGGTGGCGGAGACGTTGGGAAGCTTGGGGTGTCATGTGGAAGCGGGAAGGTTGGCAGGCCTTGGTGTGTGGAGCGTCCTCCAACAGGCGGCTAGCCGGGCTCACCTCACCCTCTCGGCTCTCAGTTGGGTTGGTCTTTGTGGAAGCAACACCAGCCGGCGCAGCCCCTACCCGAGACCTCGTGTGTGTGCGTGTGTGCGCTCTACATCCGTCAACTGCAGGCAAGTGTGACGTCATCATTGTTGCAAAACCTGCCAGCCAATCAGAAGGGGGCTGTGTGAAATAGAGAGCTATGTCTGGCAGCCATGTAAGTTTTCTATATGAGCGTGGTAAAAGATCTCATCACTCGTAGGCGGGATCTGTGATGGTTGTCAGTGCGCAGGCGCCAGCCTGTTACCATTGTTACGTGTGTCCATGTTAACCGTTTACTCCTTTCAATGATTAACCTTATATAACTCTGGTGGTAAAATGTGGGTTAATCTCTAGTGATCCCAGTAAGTAGCCGTCGGAAGTAGTATGATTGATGTAATATTGGTTATGGATGTGCTTTATAATATCCGAGCAACATGTTGCGTGATTTGTTTCGTTGTTGTCAGCTCTCAGCCTGCCTCCCTCTTTTATGATTAGGGAATACTTGTTCATCCACGTGTCCTCTCCTCCACCCGTCAGCACACCCGACACCTCGCAGCTCACCCCATACTTTGGATTGGTTTAGTGTTACTTTTTTTCTAAGTTTGACATTTTGTAGTTTTTGTTTTGTTTTGCTTGTAGGTCCTGATAAACACTGCTGCCACCAATGTAATGGATGTATGGTATACGATCTGGGTTTTATTTATTAATTTTTTTAGCAAAGCAATTGAAGCACTGGTATCAGTATACTGATATAGTATCAGGGACGATGATTTTGGTATTATGGGAGTATCCATTGAATATTAGATATGCAAGAGCGGATCCGAATGGCTCTGTCGTACTGTGCTCGGCTCGTGCCTAAAGGTTGTGAGTTCGATCCCTGGCTCACGGCAGCTTCTTGGTGAGAGTGGTAGCGCTCATGCTAACCCAAGCAGAAATATATGGTCTAGTTACCTAGTTCGAGAGTAAGGTATGTTCATATACAATCTAGCTAACCTTTCACCTATGTAAACAAAACATAATTAGCAAAAATACAAGAAATCAACAGCTCGTGGTGATAAGGACGCTCTTTGCCTTTTCTCTACCTTTACGGCAGGTACTACTGTAAATCCTTGGTAGTATCACACGAACTACGGTCAACCAATAACTCAAGGAGACTGCAGCGCAACACCGTTACTATTTTCACGGATATTTTTTTTCCGTCTGAATGCGTATGTCGGGAAGGAATTTTGAAAGTTATTGATATTTCTTGAATTTCAACTTAAATATATTCCAGATCAAACTATTCCCACCAAAAATATATTTACTTAAAACTCATGGAATGTACATGGAGCCTTTGAGATTACCATTTAAAGTCAACACAAATCCGAAATTTGTCGAAGGGTTGACCTCTCTCTTGATTGTTTAGTCATGGTAACCCTGTATTTAGCGCCTTGTTTCTTACTACATGACCCCTTCTCATGTTCCACTCGTCCATTATCCTATTTGTGAACTTTTTCTTGTTTTTCCCTTTGTTGAACCTGACTATGTTTATGAACCAATTACTATGAATGGTAATCCATCTATTTACAATAAGAACCATATTCATATGACATTCAGACTTCAGTTAAGTCGCTCGCATCCTTCGCCTTTCAAGGAACTGCAAATTATTATGATTCTTGTTATCCCTGTATAGTAAATATCTTATCACTGGAACAATTAGTATTTTCCAACGTTTTCTATGCTTAATCACAAATTTATTTTCATTGTGTTAAACGACCGTTACCCGCGAAAGGAAATAACCATGTAATAATTTCCGCTTGTTTATCTCTGCTGGGAAGTGTCGAGCACCAAATTTCGAAAAAGAGAGAGAGAGAGAGAGAGAGAGAGAGAGAGAGAGAGAGAGAGAGAGAGAGAGAGAGAGAGAGAGAGAGAGAGAGAGAGTGATAGATGTTACCCTTGTATAACAAATTATTGTCATTTTTGCTCAGTGAAGTTGTTGGATTACCACTTGAATTAGTGGTCATCATAGGTGGTCATCGAGTTCTTGTTACCTATTGTATTATTGGTCATGGTTCTACCCAGCCGTATATTTTTTTTTCTTGTCTGATACTTGTCAGGTATGTTGAATATTAGGATAAGTCCATGACTTCTATTTTCAGAGTCCACGTCACCTCTTATATTTACTTTCTCTTTGTTTTTATTTTCCATTCTTTTTTCACGTTTTGGCGTGTCAAAAAACTGTAGTGCTTTTTTTTTCTTCGATGGTATCCCTTCGCAACCAATTATCATGCTAATTTTCGGTTCCGCGCGTCACTTCTCTATTGCAGGGAACCAGAATCTGCCCATAACTTGTTTGTAATTTCATCCGGAAGAAATTTAAAGATTATGATTCCAGCAGTTATTCACCCTTTTCTTCCTTGTACCATTCGCCTGAGTATATTAGATCTCAAAGTGTGAAACGGATTCGTCAAACGCTTCGATATACTCTTGACATATTCGTGACTTTGGAAAAAAATATGATTTTATTTAGTCGCAAGTGGAGTACTTCAAGAACGCTATAGGGATCCACACTGTTTCTGCAAACTCCTCAAGTCTTTTAGATAGACATGGAAGGAACATACCCCCACACGTGTGATACTCTGCCTTGTCTGCTGCTGGAAGAAACCTTATGATGCTTGCCAAACAACGATTTATACCAAGCCACCATATGAGACACTGCTTGTGTGAGGTAGCGGCTGGTCTGGCGTAGGTAGCATCGATCGGTTCAGGCGCAGCAAGACCACTCCTCTACGTTGACACAGCGGGAGGAACAGGAGTGAGACGCGTCATACCTGCTAACTCTAAACCTTCATTCAAGTTTTCAATGTCTTACGTCAGTTGAGGGCAAAAAGGATACTTAAGTCTACAGCAGCACTATGTCTCATCGTCGGCCTGTCCCGCGTTGACCTACTGTTTATGAATCCCTAGATCAGCATCTTACCCTTTCTGACCTCAGCAACTCTTTATTTGGGTATAAACATTTTAGCACCCTTAGACTGCTTAGCACACTATATTTTCTATAGCATTCTGAAGTAAATAGAAAATATTTCAACGATTTATTTTTATTCGTTTCTCCCCACCGAAGACAAACAAAAGTAGGGGATTAGAAGTCATTTGTAAGCAAAGCCAATATATATATATATATATATATATATATATATATATATATATATATATATTATGGGTTTATTCACATTCATTAAAGGGGACCGTCCACGGTAAAAAAAAATATATAACTGGAAAATTATCGTAAATTTAGTTACCAACTCTTGAGCATTGTATGGTATCTCGCTCTCATCTGACAACATTTCATAATAAAATATTTAAAATCCACACTCCACACTCACTGTCAGTTAAAGGAAAAATGCCCCCACGTGGAACACTGTACATCTTATATATATATATATATATATATATATATATATATATATATATATATATATATATATATATGTATATTTATATATATATATATATATTTATATATATGTATATATATTTATATATATGTATGTATATTTATATATATGTATATATACTTATATATATGTATATATATTTATATATATGTATATATATTTATATATATGTATATATATTTATATATATGTATATATACTTATATATATGTATATATATTTATATATATGTATATATATTTATATATATGTATATATATTTATATATATGTATATGTATATATATATATATATATATATATATATATATATATATATGTATATATATATATATATATATATATATATATATATGTATATATATATATATATATATATATATATATATATATATATATATGTATATATATTTATATATGTATATATATTTATATATGTATATATATTTATATATGTATATATATTTATATATATTTATATATGTATATATATATATATATATATATATATGTATATGTATATATATATATATATATATATATATATATATGTATATGTATATATATATATATATATATATATATATATATGTATATATATATATATATATATATATGTATATGTATATATATATATATATATATATATGTATATATATATATGTATATATATATATATATATATATATATATGTATATATATATATATGTATATATATATATATATATATATGTATATATATATATATATATATATATATATATGTATATATATATATATGTATATATATATATATATATATATATATATATATATATATATATATATATATATTATAAATGCTTCCTGTATGGCGTGGAAAAAGAAATCATAAGAATACCACTTCTTAGGTCATCAGCAGGCAGCGGAGTCAGTGTTTCATGCATTCCTAATGAGAGCACAGATTACTTCGCATGATCCTTCTTAGAAACAGAGCTAGAGGCAGAAGTAACATAAGGAGAGGTGAGGGAGTAAGCAACAACTCGTTCCACCATCCCATCTGCGAGTCAAGGCCACACGAGACTGCCGGCGGCGCCAACTCCACCTACTCTTCACACACGACAGCGTCATGCGTCAAGGGATTTTGAATTCACCCAACAAGGACTGAATTTCTCCAGAGGTGCCTTCTTGGGGTTACGAAAAATCCAAATGAAAGTCTCCATAGTAACATATGGAGTAAATGCAGCAAAAAAAAATATGCAGGCCCAAAAAGAGTGAGGTTTTGTGCTCAAATAACTGTACTGGAGCACATATTTGGATACCAAGCAGTCCAACTTCACATTTCTAAAGGATCCACAGCCAGTCCAATGTTGAAGCAGCTCCAAAGGCAGGACACCTAACGTCTTTGATCAAGAAGTGCTCAAGCAAAGACGAGAAAATTAGAAAAAGGGGGAAAACACTACAGTTGTGGTGACTGTTTAAAGTGTGTAAAACCTGGCAATAATGAGGAGGTTGGTGCCCTCTGATATCCATTTATTTGATTATAAAATATCCTGGAAAATACATAAGGGGACCAGTTACATAACACACACCAATGTTTAACAGTAACCGCACTTATTAAAAATAATTGAGTTCTGCAAACAACAATAAATCGGGGTTCGTTATTTTTTTATTGATTATAAAGTGTAACTTGTGGAATTTGATATGTTAATGAATTGTACAAACGTTTTATTATAGTATCTTGATTAGATGGATGTATTTACAGTTCACCCCAGCTTTGTCTTTCCTGTAATTCCATTTGAAATATGAAATATAGAAAACATTTTCATATAAAAAAACTAGCCCTGTAAATGTATTGAACCTGACTTAATGTATACTTGAGATAACGCACAAAAAGGTCTCAATATCAAATGTATCCAATGAAAAACAAATTTTAGGTGGATGGTCCTTATGTGTTATGTTTTTAAAAGTTGTATTTATTTTGAAAAATGCATCTAAGAACTTTCAAAGTGATTTTCATACTGATGGAACAACTTCAATTGTGGTTTGTTTTATGTAAAATTTACCATATATGTATACATGAATAAATTAATGGATAAAATAAAGGTTGTTTGTGATCATCCGCTGAGACTGACGAAAGAACTGTTATCGAAGCTTTTTCTTCTTCAAACTGAATAACACGACCTCGACTGTGCAATGGAATGTATGTTTTTTTCGGCACTGAAAATTGAAAGAAGTAATCCTGCTTTCAGGGTAACATTAGTGTACAAAATATTATTGAAGTAGCCATGTGAATGTACTGGATAACATCAATGTGGCACATCTAATTGAAAACCTAAGTGATTACGTCATTTTCATTCCGTCCAACCTGTATGATGCTTATTTCTTCCATGGTAGCATTGAATTTTCACTACTATGAAAAAGAAAACCCATCTTTCACTCAATAATACCATTATCAGCTGAACAATTGCTACATAGGATCTAATACATTTTTATTCAATAAATGACAAAGTAAGATGTAAAATTATGACAAAAATAACTATATAAAATTAATATCTTTTACACACAAAAATTTCCATCATCGCGGACATAGTTATAAAATTAAGCGAAGCAAATTTTATCGTTTACTCGTGGCGCCGGTAGGCTTAATGGAGGCCTTAGATGGTCGGCCTCCGCCCGTTACTAGCGCGGGTTAGATTTTCTAAATGACACCTCGTTTCTTATTGAGAGGCTTATGTTGCCGCGGAAGCTCCTCGCGCATATATCTTTGCAGTCCCGTCGAGGTTAGTGTCATGGCAGCATGTGGGTGATCTTAGGCCACTCGATGGTATTAGCAAAGAAAAGTAGCCAGCTCGTGCCGAGGCTCGAACTCGGGACTCTGAGGTAGTACTCACATTTAATGATCCGTCTTCGTACGGTTTTCGATCGAAAATTGTTTCAATGTAAAAATTAATATGGCTGCTTAAACAACGTTCCGTTTATTGTCCGTCTTTCCTACGGCATTCACTTGTACAAATCGGATACGTTTGGAAGTCCTCTGATGAACGAAACGTATAAACAAGCAAGTGTTCCATATTTGTGCTGGTAAGTGAGAACATCAATACAGTCACGTTCATTAGTCACTTTATGTTTACAGAGAAGACTCGACTACGCTATATTTAGATTTTCAGTCTCGCTCGATCTCTCCGTTATTAGTGACGTGAAACTGCTAGAACTCGTTAGAGGTTAGAGGTTGTGATGCACTGTACGATACGAATCAAAAGAATATATATATATTCTAAAGTATTAGTAAAATTTAATTGTATTATCTTGCAAAATTCCTTATAGGGAGTCCAAAATTCACCTCTGGCTTTCCATTGCTTGGCATTGTGTATCCACAGTTCTTTGATCGTCATCTTAAAGTAGAGCATTTACAGCAAGCTGTTTAACACAAGTTTCTGAAGCGCCATGCTCAGCCGCATGCAGACTGACCACAACCTAGACGTACAGCTTCAACACAATACAGTTTGCTGGAACGCCAACAAAAACAAAATCATACGAAGGCCAATTTCAATGTGAATCGGCCTTTAACCAATTGAGTCCAGTCTTTTCCAACCAAGTCTCGCCATATTTGGAAATATTGCGGCGCCAAGATGAAATGCCAATCAATCAATCAGGTTGAAATTATTTTATAATGTTCGAGAATAGTAAGGCAGATTATGCTGTATAATATGGTACGGTACAGTACGATTGTAATTAAGAGTAAAAGTACGGTACGAAATTATTTTCATAGTACGGTACGGCAAGAAAGAACAAATTATTTTTTCCCTACTATTATCGTACACCTTTCTGTGCTTGAAGGCTGAGGGGGGAAGCTGCATCCTGTCTCGCCTCGGCCACCACACCTGAGAGGTGAGGAGGTTAGCGACGCCAATTAACCCACCTATGTTGACCTGAAACCTGACTTCAGGCGTCACTAGGGTCTGGGGGTTAGAGAGGTTGGGAGGTTGTGGGTCTGTGAACTGTATGGCTACCTAGCTCGCTAGATTATTTGGTCATCTCTTTACTACTGCTACAGTTACAACAACAACAACTACTACTACTACTACTACTACTACTACTACTGCTTCACGGCTAGATAGATCACGTTCGCAAGTTTATTTATATATGTATGTATGTTTGTATATATATATATATGTATATATATTTATATATGTATGTATGTTTGTATATATATATATATATATATATATATATATATATATATATATATATATATATATATATATATATATATATGGATCATATGAAGATCTTCCTCGCCAAGTCGGTCTGGGAGGGGAAGATCTTGTGAGCGCGGTTTGGGGGTGGGGGTGGGGGGGGAGATCTTCAGTTGATATCCATGGTGACCTGACGGCAGCATCTGACCTTAGGATTACGACCTCACCCCAGCAATTGACTGGTATATAAGGAAGACTATATACATTCAAGATTGTTGTGCTGCCCTTGTTAACTGAAAATTCTCTGCCAGCTATTAACTGGCTTAAACAACGCACAGTGTTGAAGAATGACGTGAAATGTCCATCGTGTGATAAGGAAATCAACTGGATGAAATATGCAAAATCTAGCGATGGCTATGCTTGGAAATGCCAGACGAAAGATTTTCCCAAGTACAAATCTACAGTATCTATAAGGACTGGATTTTTTTTTACAACTCTAGATTGACGCTTCAGACCTGGACTCATGCAATGCATATGTGGAGTGAACGTATTGGTGAAGCAAGGCAAAGTCACCAAGTTGATATATCTGAGAAGATCATGATCGATTGCTACAGTTTTTTCAGAGAAGTGTGCAGTCGTTATCTCCAGGCAAACCCTGCGGCGTGATCGCTTCATTAGGAACGCTTTTGATGATTTATGTAATCATATTTCACTGCAGTATCCAATGTAATATAACAGGATGCAATATTCAAACCTAATTACTCATATATATATATATATATATATATATATATATATATATATATATATATATATCCCTGAAATATACATTGTTTTCTCAACTCTTAAATTGATTATTTTTTCTGAAAATGTTGGGGGGGAGGGGGGGAAGAGAGGATCTTCATATGAGCGCGGCTAGGGAGAAGATCTTTAGTTGGGTACTTTGGGGGCAAGATCTTCATATCATCCATATATATATATATATATATATATATATATATATATATATATATATATATATATATATATATATATATATATATACACATAGTGCAGCTGATGTAAAGGTTGTTTATTTAGACATACGAGCGCCCATTATATATTCTCTCGCTCTCGCTCGCTCTCTCTCTCTCTCTCTCTCTCTCTCTCTCTCTCTCTCTCTCTCTCTCTCTCTCTCTCTCTTCTCTCTCTCTATTTTTTTTTTCACCGCACTGCGGAAGTTTACCGTGTGTACGACGGAGATCATTGAGAAACCTCATGTCAATCTTATAGGCGTGGTTATTATAAATTGCTGAATTATCTATAACACTGTTCCTTTCCGATCATTAGTATTAGCAATGCGCAATTTATTTAATTTTCACCTATAGTACTTATAAAGTTATAGCTACCTTTGTGAAAGTTATTGATGGTGTTTTTCATTAGTATACTTTCCGTTTATCAACATATTTCCCCTTTTTTGTGTGTATGCGATATTACATTTAAGTTGTCAAAAGTTATATTATGTTAAAGGAAAAAAGGGGTAGTTACCGTTATTTGACAATATATAGTATGCATTAATATTTGTTTTACTTAATTGCAAATGTTCTATGTTTATCCATGCGCACACAAATGTAGGCTGCGAAAGAGGTGGGATATGAAGAAGAAACACACAAATGCTAGTAACGTGTAGTAGTAAATAGTATTATCTTCGCTAATTATACTGTTGAAGGAAGTACCATTATTCAGACAGTAAATTGGAGAAACTTATGAATTAAGCGAATCAGTAATTTTATGAGGCCGTTCCTACTTTACTCTCATGACCCATAAACAGACACACCAAAGCATGCGACACCATCACATGCCACTTGCAACACTTCCACCACATCATCACCACCACTTCACCACCACATCCCCCCACCTTACACTCCTTCTCCCACGTCATGAGTGTGATGGTTTGTCCTGTGACGCGCGCGGTGCTGCCAAACGTAAGAATAATGATAACTGCGCAGTACACAAGAAAGCAAAGACAGCCATGGTAGAGCCAGGCGCCAGCCAGGCATTCCCATCTCCCTTTCTCCCATCCCTTCTCTGCTTATTCAACACAGTATTCTGTTTCGTTTTCACTACCCGCCACCTTAGTGATTAGACAGTATTAGGGGTCATGCCGGTTGAAACTAGTATGTCTGGCGTGTTGTACTGCCTACACTACCTTCTTAATAATCACTGCTACACTTGTTTCATATAGTTTTGATTTTTTTTTTCTTCTTTAAATTGATTTGTATTTGTTAGTTGTAAGTAATATTGATGGTGCGATTATTGGTGGGGGTGGGCATGCTAGGGAGGGAATGTCTGGTTGAGGCTGTTTTGGTGTTCATATTAGTGGTGTCATGCAAAGTTTTCGAGTTTTGGTTTTAGTAATCTTTCCACCTTCTTTGGCCTCTCTGGGCAGATCCACTACGATACCAGTCCTTGTGTTACTTCTAGCGCTGACCTTCACGGGTAGGCTAGGAATAGTGCGAGACTTTGTAGAGTTGATGAATCGTAGTTGTCAAATTAAATAATGATTAGAAAGAAAAAGACATGGGAAACTATATAATGCAGAAAGAGAGGCAGATACATGTAACGGCTGGCTCAGGGCTGCCAACCACTCCGCGAGTTGGTGTAGGCAGCGTTGCCGTCCCGCGAGCATGGGATTTTGAGTTACTAGTAGATACCAATTTGTTTTATTGATTTTGATATTTGGCACCTAGTGGGCATTTATACATGCATACTTGTTTCTTTAATTTTGTATACTTCCCGACCTTTATAATGTTTCCAAATTTTGGTTTTGTGTTGTATATATATTACTATAATGATGCCTTGAACTAATAATAGTATGATGTAACAAAATGATAACAATAACCTGAGCAATTAACGAATTTTTACTATTCTTACTATGTCATTGTTTGAGGGTGTGTTGCGGGATTGTTCATGCACATGAAGCAACACAAGGCTGGAAATGTTGCCAACTCAATGCACCCTGAACACCCTTCTAGAACAAGGGAAGAAAGTGAACCGAATGTGTTGCGGGGACGGCTACACCTCGCTCTCACTTCACGCCCGCAACAGAAAATGAGTGTGGGTGTGTTGCGGGAACAGCCTTGTACGCCCACCCGACAAGCCTCGCGCAAGGCCCCGCACGCACCCACACCCCAACTTCTCCCCATCCCTTCTACGCTCCCTCCTCTACCTTCCTCCCTCACCCTCACGGTGTTGCCGTCTTGGTGTGCTGCACACCATAAAAGTGTTGTTTGAACCTTGGGAGTTTTCGATGGTTTTGAGTTGTGTGTGTATGTATGTATGTATGTATTGCATGGTGGAACAGTGAGATGGCGCCAACACATGCCGCATTTATTGCATATAATTTAATTTAGTGTTACATGATGAGTTGCATTAAACGGTTTGGGTATAGCGTCGGGTTGTGTTGCGTTGGTGTTGCTGTTGGTTGGGTGATAATGTAATGTTTTCCTGCTGGCTTGTATTTGACGGTGGTTGTGATGGTGGTGGTGTATCGACCTGGTGATAATGGTGTTGTGGTGGGTGGTGGTGGTTTTGTTGGTTGGTGATGATGGGTGATTGAGTGGGTGGTGGTGGGTTATGGTGTGGTGATGGTATTGGGTATATAATGATGGTGATGTATGTTAGTTTGGAGTTGGTGCATGTAGAATATAGTAAAGCCGAAGCATTTCCCTCACCATGATCGCGTGAAATTTACCTTCAACAGAAAATGGAAGTATTTCATAATTGATCCTGGAAACGCACAATTGTCGACATAGTTACATCGATATCGGATAACTTGTAATAAGCAGCTGAAAACAAACGGTACTGTTATACATCCCTGTTCGTCAACAGGCATAGAAAATGTGATCTAGCCCAGCATTAGACAACCACTCCTTTTCCGTCCCCTCCCCCTCACTCTGCTCGACCAATGTAAGGCCTCGATGGGCGTCACGTGTCTGGCCTCTCTTACCCATAATGCCAGTGTGTCTCGAACTGTGGGAAGTGGCGGACTTGGTGGACATTGCTCTCACTCGTGTGTCGCTAGTCACCCTTACCTGGATGTTGTACTTCTGAGGTTTACATTTTCCTACTTCCGTGAGTATGAAGAGTGTGCGTTAAAGTGTTGGATACCGTTTTCTATTCACCGTTTGCTGGTGGCAGGTGCAGAGGAGCAGTGCGGCCTTCTCTGTCTGCCGTTTGTTTTGGTGCTCTGTTGACGCATGCGCAGTGGCCTCGTCTGGCTCACCATGCTTGTACCCTGCTGTAGGCTGGATAGGGGTTGGTGCTGTGTGTTTTTGCATTTTTGTCGGTTATATCGGTAGGTTTTCCACGATTCGATCATGCTTTCTCGGATATGATTATACCCATCGACACCACCGGGAACCGTTGACTGGTGGTGGTGGTGGTGGTGGTGTGTGTGTGTGTGTGTGTGTGTGTGTGTGTCGGCTCGCCAGTTTGCAGTGGTCGAGAACCAAGCTGGCATTTTCGAATGAAGCTTTATTTTTTCCTATTTTATCTGTATTGTATGTGACGAAGCTAGACTTGGGTAGATGTAAATATAACAACACAGTAATGTGATGATCATATTGTAGTACATGTTAGCGTCAATTTTGCCCATTGTATAATATTTAGCTAAAGTATACACATTGCATTATACACTGGTTACTAATCATGGATGCCTGTGCTTTGCCCACAGGTTTGAGGGATATCAGGAGCTGCAATCCTGTCGATGATAGAGAGCGAGCATTGTGCTGGTGTCTAGTGGCGGGAGCGACTCACCCTGCCGCCATCTCCCCCCAACCCCTTTACCCACAACACACCTGCTCCGCTCTCCCCTTCCTCCAGCCATGAAGGATCTGGACACTACTGGGGCGCCCATGATATCAGTTCCCGCTGGTGTTTTGAAAGAGTTCATGTCACCAAATTCAAGAACCCCGACTCCGCCCATACCTACCTCGTCCTCCACCACTGTCACCACCACTCCGTCAGATGCAGCAGTCCCCTCATCTCCATCTCCGTCCGCGGCTACTAGCAACACCACAGCCCCAAGCACACCAAATAACATCACCAATAATGTTAAGGTTAAGAGCAGGACATCGACGCCCACGCCCACCTCCAGGACATCATCTCCACTCCTTACACTTCCCAAAGAGAAAACGTCGGTCACTTTAACTTCGTCGACTGGTTCCATTCACATGAACGGAAAGACGGAAGTAAAAATCAAAGAGGAAGAAGAAAAGGACACTAAGAAATGTGACGCGATGGTGGTAAAGCGTGATAGTTCGAGTCCTATGATGAATGGCACATCTCCTTCGTCTGGTCAGATTAACGTGGGGGTGAAGAGGTCCAGTGAAGACGAGGATAGCAACAAACCAGACCTCAAGAAAATTCGGCTCGTCACAACTATCAATAAGGATGGATTTAAGGTAAACAAAAGTTGTTTTTCACATGACCTGTACACATGCAAGCGTGGCTACCTGTGAATTTTATTGCAGTGTGTCAACCCTAGAAAAAAATGTAGCGTTTGAGGGGGGGGGGTGAGGTGTAACACAATTATGATGTGGCAATGAACTGATATTTCACTACGTGACATTGAATTGGGGTGTAATAATGACTACAATAATTTACATAGATTACATTATAAATGGAAACTATGATATGACAGTCACATTGAAGCCAGACCAATATTATCCATATTTTACCGAACCTTGAACTTTTACGTGTAGATACTTGCGTGTTACCATGAAAACCGGCCGAATGAGTAGTTATCTGTTTAGGGTTGATGCTTGATTAATGTTATACAATCAATGTTACACACTAACTTGTTGATAAGCTTTGGTATGCACCCCGCTTATCAGCTGGTCATGATGGTATTTTTTTTAAAGGGAGTTATCCTTTTTAATTTATTTTTCATTTAAATTTGCACCAATTCTATTTGATGAGTATTCGTTGACAGGTGATTGTTGTTCTTGAAATGGTCACCAATCCTTTGTCCTCCAGTTCTCCAATTCACCTGGAGTCACATGACCACCCTGGAACTGCAACATTCACAGTTGTTAAAGCTATTGGATGACACTGGTGTATTTCCTCTATTTTGAAAAATATTGAATGTTTCTTGGATTTCTCTGGGGAAAAAAGAAATTTGGACTCACTCAGCATTATATGTTGAGCTAATACCAGTAACAGTCCCCGCGATCTAAATCATTATTATGTGGAGCGTGGTCGCTGAACCATTGGAGCTGGCTCGAGCTGAACCCCTCCCAACTCCCTCCCAAACATTAAAAAAAAAAAAAAAAAAAAAAAAAATTTTTTTTTTTAGCAGTGTTGCCAAATATTGCTGACTTGTTTTCATACTACACCTCGTTAAAACACATGGGAATTGTGAATATCTCTACATAGCAGTTCTTTGTAGTGAGGACTTGCAAGTAGCTCCATCTTCTGGCTGGGTGGAGGGCATAATTCAAAATCGTTTCTTGTTAGACACATGTTACATGTTTCTATGTAAACTGTAGGTTAGATTGAATAAGTAATGTATGGTACGTATATGAAAGGTGCATTTTTAAGACGGACTTTCAATTAGAAATATATCGTACCTGGCAACACTGGAGTAGAGGGAAGCGGCGGGAGGGTCCGAGGGAGGGTAGGTTGGAGTCGAAATTGACGCACAGCGGTGGTGCGAGAGGTGCGCGGTGTGGTCGGGGTGTTCGCCGGTTGGCTCTGTGTTTGTTGACTGGTTAGGTAGTTTGTCGGCACCATGATGAAACGCTATTACCGCAAGAGGCAGTTAAGGATAATGGCAGCTCATGCACGCCAGATGAAGGCACGGAAAAGAAAGAAAGGCCTGGAAAATTACATTAATGAAGCCTCCATTGTCTCCGGACGACAAGACCCATTCTATTCCAGCGAAGGAGCAGTAATACTACCTCTTCCGGTCGCTCAACCCAAGGTGTGAGTAGTAGCATGCGAAGACGACTGTGCTAGAATAGTAGTAATTTCCGCCGTTAACAAAATAAGAATAATGTGAACACGCTAGTAATGACCGATCAGTCGTTATTTTCAAACTGAACGTGTTGACCAAGGAACAGTGATTAAAATAAGTCAGTGTGTGTTTACAGTACAAACAGTTATTGACTAATCTACTCTTAGTTGGCAGAACATGCCATTCTGAAAGTACCCGTGATGCTAAGGCGTGATATTCATTGCATATCAGTTTAAAAGTTAAATAAATTACATGGAATATCTAGAAAATTACACACACACACACACACGGTAGTACAAACCTTAAGAAATATAACTGCCCACCACAACATCGCCATTGAAGAGAAAAGTCACATCACATCAGTTTTTATTTAATTATTATTATTGATTTTTTCTTTAAATTATATTGAAATTTGCATGTTCAAATAACTGCCTTGACTAGTGGCATGTAGAAGGCAATTTGACATGAATAATATTGATGACAAGTAGGTTTTGAAAGAAAGACCCTGATACACCTATGTTTATACGGCAAACACTGATCTCCGTTAAACTGGTATTACTTAAGTAGCATTTCCTTTCACAAACTCCATTACACTTATGTTTCCTTCGAATTGACCAAAACTATCAAAATACAGGTGATGCCTGCACCCCTATGATGAATTCGTCAAAACACTATTGCAGAGGAAAAGTTACAAGGGTTATACTCAGCATCAACACACTTTCCATTAACACCCCTTTTGGTGGCCCATATTTACTCCAAGCATGTGTTTTATCATACAAGACTCACTCCAGAACAGCTGTAAATCATATCTTTATTTATTAAACCAATGGTCAATGATCTCATAAATAATGCTGGGAAAGTGGGGTTTCAGACAAAGTTCAACATAATATTACATGCACAGTTTTTTTTTCAGGATACTTATATTCTTTTATGGTAATTTTGGAACCTGTTCATTGTATCTATACAGAAAACACCACTTGAATGTTTTTTATCACTATTAAAAGCCATTGTCAGCTTTTCTGTTACAGTGAGCCTAGGCTTGTACTCAGAGCATTCATCGTTAAACAAGAGTTGACTTACAGTACATGAACAATTTCATCAAGCCATCAGCAGTTACTAATTTCATCATAAAATTTCTTAGGTTCTTCATCAAATGTTCCTTTTCTTGTGTATTTTTTTCTCTCTAAACAGTACACTTGGATGGCCCTACATTATTTTTTATATTTCATACTTCAGTAACTACAACATTAACTTACGACTCAACCACTAACAATCAAAGCATGCAATTACAAGCATTATGGTTGAAGCCTAAAATTGCATTTTGAAATTTAACGCTATTTATGCTCCTGTAAGCTGTTTCTCACCAAACTTTTATACAGAGCTGAACGGATAAAGCATGCTTCTTAATTATCCATCTTGCCATTATTTAATGAGCCATGTCATTAAAATTAATACTGGTTTTACATTACTGTATGGCAGTGTTGTTGAATGTTGATTTAACACAAAAAATACCTTCGCACGGAATTTGTTTGAAGTTGATTTAACACTAAGAGAATTTTATTGTAGAAACCTTATGTAATTCTTGATGGAAGCAAATTGGTGTTATGTAAGTGGCATCTGGAATTAGAAGAATTAGTCTTTTTCATATACTATTATCATGTGCAGTGTTGTTGCTAAGTTATTTATGTTAACATTACATGCAGAACTAACAGTTTTGAAGATTTGTGCCTATTATGCAATATTGAGCCATTTATCACTGTTTTGTTCTTTTAACTATTTGAAACTAACATTTTTCCACTGTGTATGTTATATGCCTCAAGCTCTCATATATGTACAAGAAAAACTTTCCAGTACCATACTACACACTCCATGGTTTACTTTATATACTTATTTGTTTACGTTTATTGGTTTTTATGCCATGAAGGGAGATAGGATGGGAAGTCTTTCACTTCTCTGTTGCTCCTTTGGATGAGTGAGTGACATATTTACTATTTTTCTTTAACAAGACGTTCATTTACAAGCTTACTGTATGTATATTGTGACTTCTCTTCTTTCCTCACACACTTTCCCTTGGGTCCCTCCCAGAATCTCAACATCACGGTCAAGGAGGTGAACAAGGCACTTGACCTTGAATCCAAGAAGTACGGAGAGGCCAATAAGAAGAACCACCAAAACCTTGTGACTTTGAGCCGCATCAAAAATGGCATTGCAATGCTCCAAGGGGAGAGGCTCTCCAGCACAGAATCTCATAGTCATTCTCCCTCCCCGACACCTTCCCCTTCTGCCACCATAACTCCGGAAGATGATGATGAGGTGACCCCTGACCCTTCTGAGCAGGCTCCTGCTCCTGCTCAGACTCCTGCTCCCACTCCTGCTCCTACCCAGAAACAGGATTCAGCGGACAAGGAGAACCATAGATCCAGTCGTAGCAAGGAATCCAGACTTACCAAAAATGTGAGAGACTGTCATTATTGCCACCTCCTCCACACTACATGTTTCCTTGTCATTTGTTTTCAATTGTTGTGATGTAGTCTCATACTCTTATTTTGTTGTTTGCTTTGCTTACAAGTACAGTTGTCAGCAAAGTTTTTGCCCTATCTTTTATATACATATATATATATATATATATATATATATATATATATATATACATATATATACATATATATATTATCATTTACTTTATTTACTTTAATATCTTCCCTATCATTATATTTCATCATTCAGTTTGCTTCCATTATTAGTTCTCTTACTGACTACATCGACTTGACAAACTAACAAACTGTCTTTTGTTCATCTCCAGGATATTACTGCATGCTTGGATTACTGCAAACTCTTTCAGATTAACAGGGATGCTTCTATGATAATGCTTATTGTGTATTACCTTGGTCTCAAGTCTTCTTTACACAGTCATCTGACATATGACAATTCAAATTTAGATAGTCTAAAAGCTATGTGATATATATGAAATATAGTATTATGTAACAGTTAGAAAATTGCAACTGTGTGATATCGTTGCTGAATTCGATACTATTGGTTGTGCTACACTTTGTTTGAATTTAGTGTTAAATGTCCCAAAACAAGGCTATTGTGAAGGACAGTCCAAGTGAGCACACTGGCTATGAAGTTGTCTTCATTGAAACAAAGGTGCAATGTTTTTTGAGGTTGTATCGGCTGTATAAAGCCAGTCTGCTGAAGCCAAGCATAGCTTCCTATCCTCCTGAGGAGCATTCTTGAGGATGGCTTGGTTATTAAGACTTCATAGTTTTTGTCAGAAACCAAGTTGCCCAAGCAGTCACTAGACACTAAGTGTTGTTTGTTGTTGGACCATGAAAGTTTGCCTCCTTAAGTGAGACAGTTAAAGGCTCACATATATTCATACCAACAATATTCATGATAAAAAAAATGTCCATGCCAATGATGAGGATCAAATACACTTTGTAGTTCTAGTGTTTTGCTGAAAGTTGTCCAATATTGGAAAAACTGTTTTTAGAGCTAAGGAAGGGCCTGCTTGACATGATGTGGCAGGGAATTTCAGAAATATTTCTTGCGTGGAAATGTTTTACTGAGCATCTTCATCCGGAACAGACAAACAGTAGCTGTGGCTGCAATGCAAGTAGTAAGATTTTGTTGGTAACTTTTTCTTATGGACAGGCAACTGTTATTCATTGCACCTCACTACTGCCTCTTTCTTTCACTTCTGATGAATGGAAAAGTTTGTTGCTTGCAACAAAGCTGTCTACCACCAGAATAGAGAAAATATAGTATGTGAAGCCACATAAACATTTTACTGAAGTGAAGCCTTTCAATGATTCAAACTAAAACAAGATTTTTTGAGACTTTAAAGAGCGACCAAGGAGATTGAATGTACACAAATCTTCACAGGGAATGAATTTTGGTTATGGAGATTTAAAAATGCATAGGTAATTACTATCCTGTTAATTGACAAATAGAAATTATTGTTTAGATAGGGGTGATTTTTATAACATTCTCAATCTATTCTACTATTTTTTCCTTTGATCATTTCAGTTTGTAATAACATTCCTGAATATAATCCTGTTTTCAGTCCATAAGTTGAGCACAACCTTTAGTGAGCTCTGCATTGAACCAAAAATATAAAAATAACAAATCTGTGTACCTATGTGACTGCATTGATGTGATATCATTGATTGTAATGTGCTAGCATTATTTTGTGTGTTAAGCAACAACATTTTACCAGCTTTCTGTATTTAGGAAAAGTAGTTACCAGTGAGCGATTCATTAAGCAGCTACTAATACTTTGCAGGGACTGAAAGATGTCATTCTGCGGGTTTTCAGTGAGAACACCCTCTATGACTCTGAGCTGGGCCACCTCAAGCAGATGTGTGAGAAGCTCACCACCACCCTAGAGAGCAATATGCGGAAGGTGGCACAGTTCCACAAGGAGGTGAGAAGAGGAAGTAGTGTGTTGGGGACTATATTTGCTGGAGATTTGTTTGTGTATTTCGTAATTTTGTTCAAATTAATCATTACTGAATTTCTTTGTAACAAAAAAGAAAGTTTTAATTTGTAAAAAAAAAAAAAAATCCCACAAAATTGAGTAAGTATGAAACTTGTAAATTCTGTAAAAAATATGAAAATTAAGTTTAGTTGTACAGGTTAGGTTACAAAAATAATTTCAATGGATACTCTATATGTAATACTCTTAAAATGAATAATAAGACTAATTTGGTTATTTCCTGGTGATAAAGAATACCTAATGATTGACCGGACAAGAAGTAGCTCACCATTCATGTTATTTCTGCTAGTAAGTAAATTTAGTCATTCTGGTTGTGTTCTCTAAGTTAGGTTGGTAGAATCCAGGCTTAACCTTCTTTGGTTAATGGATTACTTTTGTCTGTGGCCCTCATCAATACATTGATAATGGGTGAATATGCAGGTTTCCATCCTAAGTGTTCCTTCAGCAGATTGACAAGCTGTAGCCTTTTAAGATCAATGCTGAAGAAGGTAGAAGTTTTCCGTGCTAAGTTTATTCCTTTGACAGATTGAGGACCTGCGTAAGGTGACAACCCGGTTGGCAGCTGAGCACCAGGCAAGGAAAGGGCAGTATGTAGCTCCCATCAGGATCAAGAGGTCCGTGGGGATCCAGGCAGCTCCACACATAGTAAGTTCCTTCATCTCATTCTCTTGTATCTCTTCTCACTCCATGTTTTCCATCCTTATATTTTCAAAGATAATATGGTTCTCTCAATTGATTTGGTTCAGATTTGTGTTACAGGATACTTGTATAAACTTTTCAGTTATAGAATAAGTTATAGAATAATTGTAATAGTTTTAGTATTCTTTTTATTGAGTTTAAAGGTTCCATTTTTTCTTACCCTCAAAAGAAGAGTTACTGATGATAAAGTGTTTTCAGATCAACAAGGGGATAATGCATGCCAGTGTGAGTGGAGGGAACATGAAGACCATCTCACCTCGTACATCCAGTATGGTTGGGGTAAGTAGGCGCACTCCTGTGTGTGTGTGTGTGTTTGTTTGTCTATCTAGTATCTGTGTGCCATGAGTGAAGATTACTGATGCAAAACATAACTGTCACATAAGGGTAACCATGACTGTGACTGCTAAATGGTATCAACTAGTATCTTAATAACTGTATTTTTCACCTTTGTTTTGCAGGTATTGCCTACTTCCATTGGACAAGGCCTTGTTCCGGGAAGCACACTAGGCATCATTACCACCTCCGCAGGCATTCCAAAATCAGGTACTCTGACAGGGATCCCTACAGCTGCCCCAATGGTTGCCGGGGCTACTACCACCGCCACCTTGGGCACGGCTTTGAGGGCACCTAATGGCCAGATCATGATGATGGCACCAGCAGCTAGCATGCAGCCCCTTACCAGACCTGCGGGTGAGTGTTTGGGTGCCAGGAAAGGTGCATCTTTGTGTGTTTCTGAGTATTTATGAGTATTTGCCAGGTATTCCATCACAGACTTAGTTATGGTGTCTCCTCCATGCTTTTAGTGTAGTAATCATTGTGTTGTGTAGCTCTTTTTAGTTTTATTTATTTATGTAGTCATTCGTTCTTTTTTTATTATTATTAGTGTTTTCTTTTACTTTTTTTTTTTCTTTCTTATTTTTCTTTATTTTTTTTCTTCTTCTTAGCGATGGTCTCTTTATTTACTTAAGCGTGTAACTCCGTGTCGTATTTAGTGTTTTCATTCTACACTGGCATTACCTTCTTAACGTGCCACACTGTCCTTGCTCATCCTGCATCCACACATATCATCACTTCAACTGGATCCTCCCTCTTTCCGCCAGGGGTAAGTGGTGCTACAGCCGTGCTACAGCCAATGGCACCGGGGCGGGTGGTGCGGGCTCCCCTAGGCAGCCTGGGAACAATGACATCTCAAGCTGGCACTCTGATTGGCACCCAGCGACCCATCCTCATCCAGAATGACAAAGCTGCCCCCACCTTACAGACAACCATGGCGGCAGGGAGAAGTGGAGGGGTGATAGATCTAACTGATGAGGACGAGGGTGAGGATACAGTTAGGGAAGCAGGGGGAGACAGTAATGACCTAATGATTGCTAGCCAGGACCACAGTATATAGGGAAGAAAATAATGAGTGAAACTAGAGGGAGTAAAGTACAGTAAAGATTAGTTCAAAGGGAATCTAGAAGGAATTTGGTATTAAGAAATGCAATATATAATAACAGTTGTTGAATATAATGTAAATGACACCTACATGAACTACAGTAACAATGAAGAGGATAAAACATGAGACTTTATAGATGGAGATAGACCTTGTTCTAATTATAATATTTGAATTCTTGACCAACAGGAGCCAAGGGAATGATTAGCCGGAATAACATGATGCCAAAACCCGGCACATTAGTCAAGGTGCCGACGACAGCCACCGCACAACTTGTTCCTCTGCAGGTGAGTGTGAGGAGATGTTAGGTCAGAAGAGTGCCTTGTGTTTTGATTGATTGAGTTGCTTTTTGCTTCTTGGGTCAATTTTGTTGTTAATGAAAGGTTGGTGTTGAGAATGCATGTTATTGAGACCGGCTCCTGGATTGAAAGTGTGGGAGGTGGATGTTGGTGTGATTTCCTTAGTTGGTAAAAGTAGTAGCAGTTTTTTGTTCACTAATGTTTTGTGTTTATTAAAGCTGAGAGTGAATTTGTTGAGTAGGTGTCGGCTTCAATCTTTGGGGTTATTGAAAATGTCTAGACCTTTTTTATTTGATACATTGTTGTGTCTTATTTAATTTGCATTGCAGTTGTAGGCATATATTTATTTATTTATGTTATCAATCTGCCTATGCTGTTGCCATTTCAATTCCAAACTACTGCTTTTCCATCCATACATCCCATATGGTATGTTAAAAGCTTCTCATCGTCCCAAGTCTACAGGACAAGGATGTTCAGATCATCAAACTTTCCAATACCTGAAAGTGTCCTTTTATAAGCTTTGTGTTTTGGATGTACCCTCAGTTGTAATCCTTCAAGTGCAAACCAGTGTGTAGAGTTAAACATGTAGTGCACTGCTTTATTTTGAGTCCCAAGAATCATTGTTAAGTGTTCCTGGTGCTGCTGTTGGGCTTCATCACTCGGGACAACACACAAGTGATGCTTACCAGTGTCATCATTTTTCTATAATTAACAATCGCATTTTTATATTTCATCCATTTCTCAACACCCTTACTTAATCTGGCTTTGTCCTCCTCCTCCCTACACAGGCGGGAGGTGTGGGACAGGTGGTGTTGCTGCCAAATGCTTCTGGAGGCCAGCCCACCACTGCCCTCATTGTCAGCCAAGTGGTGAGTGTTTGTTACCTCATCACCTGTGCTGTCAGCCGGGTTCTATCCCACATTAGTCCTTCCATCGCTCATCAGTGTTTCCATTACTCCTGTCTTGTTTAGGCTTATTTTACAACATTTTTATGTCCTCTTTGAATGAATTGTTTGTCATCAGGAAGCAACATTAATGTGCAACACTCAAAGACACTGACTATAGTGTACCTCCTACATACCTTGGCTCAATTAGGAATAACCAAAAATACAACAATCTACCATCTGGCTTCCACGCCTCTGCACTCTTAAATTAATGATATTTATCAGTAGTCACTCAGCAAAATTACACGTTTTTTTTTTTACTGTACCTAACCTGCTAAAGGTGCAGCATTTTGATTGGACTCATTTACTTTTATGGTCACCATGTGTTATTAGATATTATAATATGCAATTGATTTATAACAAAAAATGAATGGCAGAAATTGCTTTTTGTGTCATTGATTATTTACTATAAAATAAGGAGACTGTGTTATTACTCTGCTCTGTTTAAAATTGTCAGCTCAAGTGTGTGTAAGAAGGTATAATAGTTGTTTGTAATGCCGTCTATTGAACTCAATAAATATTAGAAAATAATGGTAGTAATAACAGTAGATATGTTGCTGTGACTGCTTGTTTCACCGGGTGGCTCTCATCAGTTTTAATAGTCTCCTCCTTGGTCATGTTGGAACATTTTATTGCATAGCTGATTTAATGTTTAATTACAACATTTGTGTAGATTATTCAAAGAAAAACTGTTAACCCTCCTTGTTCCTTTCCTGTGTTCAGTCAAATGGACAAACCCTGGAGAGTATTGGCAACCCGGTGGTGGCCCAGGCACGCATGAGTACTGTTGTCAACCACACGTCCAGCACCACCAGAGTCCAGGTTGCTACACCACCAGTACCAATCAGAACCAATGCCACGTCCTCTCCCACCACCACAATGCTGCAGTCAAGCCCTCTGGTGAGCAATTACCAAGTGTACTTCATTTCATTGTTTACATTTTTTCATCTGCTGTTGTTGTTGTTGTTCCTGAGACTGCTCGGCCAAACAGACCCAAGCTTCTAGGCCTGGACCGGGTTTTCCCACAGGTTCCTTCATAGAGTTTGTGTTGTGTTATTGACGTGTGTGATTATTTGCCTCATTGTCTCCAGTATTGATGAGTATGATTATTTGGCTCAATGTCTCCAGCTGGAAAGTCATTTTGTATTATAAAAAATGTTTATTTGTGTGTGTTATGTGAAAGGTTTGGTAATTACCTGGGTGACCGAAGCCATTCCCATGTGGTCGTGTGCTGCGAAGGGGCAAGGGTTTGTTGTGTTGGTTTGGTCCCCAGGGTTTGCCATTGGTGGTTGGTGCCATGAGGTAGATGCCTCCAGGACCTCATCTGCTGTATTATATCTTAGTACTGGGATGTGTAAGTGTGAGTGTATTTATCCATCATTCTCTACCTTGACTTCTATCACAGAGAGAGCCTGTAACTTCCTTGTTGTCATTTGGTATATTTATCCTTTCAGATAAAACATCCTGCACCCCTTCCCAAGACACCCTTCCAGCAAGTAGGAGGCATATCCAAGAAGCTGCCACCTCAACCCACACTGAAACTCTCCCACAAAGACAGCAGTAAGTGTTCATATCAACTGTATTTCCTCTTAGTGTTAATATCATTTTGAATTATTTTATTCATAGACTGATAAACATGATTTTTTTTTCTTTCTTTTTTTTTTTTCTTTCTTTTTTTCTAGTCCTCACTTTTTTCACTCATATCCTTCTGTCTCTTGCCATCCCCACTTAAAAATGAAAACACCATTCCTCTTTGTGCCCACAGGTATTGTTCTCTCGTGGACTATGGCCAAGACAGAAGACCATGAAACCATTGCGTCATACCAGCTGTACGCCTACCAGGAAGGGGCTGCCCCACCCAGTGCTAACCTTTGGAAGAAGGTGGGCAGCGTGAAGGCCCTGGAGCTGCCCATGGCTTGCACACTAACCCAGGTGAGACAGGACTAGGAGAGTACGGGGGAGGACAGGGATTCTTAGGTGTCCTTATTACTTGGAATGGTAGTTGAATAGGGTGGATGGGAATTCCCTTTGAAGCTTGTACAATGTTGTGACAATATTTCAGTTACTATTGTACTGGTTGTCAAAAGTTGGCATAGAAGTGTGGTTTTGTAATGAGTGGTAGTGTAGTTTGCAGCAAAGTAATGTTGGGTTGGGAGGACACAGTGCCTCTCAAGATATCTAAAGAATAACAGGAATTTATTTGGTAATAAATATGGATCATAGTTATTTATTGTAATAGTAATTATAAAGTACCTCTAAGAACTAGTGTGTTGCTTTTACATGTATAATCCATGGAAGTTTGTTGGGTTTCTTTCTCTCTTTATTAGAATGCACTGTTTTGTGCCGTCATCCTTTCTGTCTATGGAAGAGTTACCATTTGTAGCTTCATTTCCCTATAATAATGGAAATATTTCATAATTTTGCAACACTAAATCGTGGATGATTCGGTTTGTCCTTCCCTTGTAGAATATAGTATCTGGAAGACCTTGGGTCATAATTAATGTACTTTATTCACTCCTACCACCTATATATCCCTGTATTATCTTTTTATTTAATTGTTTTTTTCCCATGTAGTTTTTACCTCCACCTATTGTAGCTTTTTATGGCACAACAACAAAACTTTAAACCAAAGTGACAACACAAACACGACACTAACTCTGGTGGTCCCCCTTTCTTGCCCTCTCCTGCAGTTCATGCCTGGACACGTGTACCACTTTGCTGTGCGTGCTGTTGACACCAAGAGCCGACTGGGACCCTTCTCTGAGCCTAGGAGCATCCGGCTGGACAAGAAATGATCCTCGCCACAACCTTGCACTCCCACCCCTGCACCTACAGCCACTTCTGCCACCATCCTACTGCCTGACCCTCCACAGATCAACAACAGTCACCCCAGTAGCGAGTAACCTATAGTGCCACTCATCATGAGGCTGTGGTGGAGGCAAGATGGGGCATAGTGGTGGTGTTGGTCTCAGTTGTATTGAACTGAGTGAAATTCCAGATTATCTTTGTTGCCATTTAACAGTGTGCTGCTTGTGTGTATTCATGTGCATACACACACAAACTATCATACACTAATATAGCTCAATAGTGGAGGTGACAAGATACTCAGGTCAGCGTTGTAGTATTTATTGTTCATGTTTCGTTAGGCTGCTGCCTCTGGTGAGCCTTCACTTCATGTCTTGCATTCATGGTTATCACATTACATTCCTCCTCAGCCCTGTGTCATTGTGAGCAAACAACAGCGTGCCAGTTTGCATTGCCTGCAGTGTTTCAGGGACAGGTTCCTGGAATGTTTTTGGTCACAGGAGGACTTTGTCATTATCATCTTCATCATCACCATTGTTCTCATATCATCCCACATCGGGGTCTAGTGAATGGTTGCAGTATTAACATACTTATACTGTATTCTTTTTTCCTCCGTACAAAATCGAATGGAATTCCCTACTTTCTTACCAAGTTTTTATACGTTGTTGCACATCTTGGTTGAGTAAGGAAAGTCAATATTTGCATGGTCTTATTATTTAATGGAGGGGCTGAAAGTCATGCCGTTAGAACATCACTAGCATCCTTTATTTCTTGTAAAAAGAAATGCATACATGTTTGATATGAACACAATGTTCATATGAAGCCACTAGTAATTTAAATTTCTTGGTAATCATGAACACAGCTAATGTTGATCTCCACTGCCTCGTATGTATCTCACAGTCATCTTAGCAGATGTGGGATATGTGGTAACTGCCATATTTCTTTTTCTTTGTGTGTGCTTGTGTGTGTATGGAGAATGGCAATAAGAGTGGTGCTGCCCTTCTTTGTCACCCGTTTATGTTGTGTGGGTTGGACATCCAGATTTTTAGCCAGACACTTGACACTCCCTAATTATAATATTTATAAAGAATACTCTTGTAATATTTATTTCTTTATTTGTATTTTTTTTTTTTTGTATGTAAGTATTTTATGGGTGGAGCACACAGAATCAGTTGAAGAGGGTGGTGAGCATGTCTGCCCTGCACGAGTGGTAGGCTTTGCTACCTTTACGCACAGATAATGAAGAATGAATGTTTTTTTCTAAGGTGTACATTTGAAAGTGTTGTCATTTATTTAATAAATATTAATGTTATTACTATTCTGTTATTGACATGGGGCATCTCTTGTCTGTATTCATGTCACCATCCATAATCATTGATCATTGTTTTCAGTACTATCTATCTATATATTTGTCTTATATCCCATTAAAAGGGGCTAACCAGGACCAAGGATTTAGGATTCATGAAGACTACAATCCTCTACCCTTCTGTGCCCTGTCTTCGTGGGAAAATACACAGGAGGGATATCTCGAATCCCTCGCTCCGTCCATTTTCATTCTATTCTATGTCTCATATCCATAGAAATATTAAACAGCCATGGAGACATCACGCATCTTTGTCCCGTTCCTATAAGAAAACTCACTGAACTTTCCTTCCACCTTCACATGCACTTGCCTCCCTGTAAAATGCCTTTATTCCTCCCAGTTATTGTCATCCAACACCATAAATTTTCAGAACGTTCCAGAGATCTTCAATATTTTACTAGGTTCATGAAGGCTGCATACAGTTTTTTCACCCTTTAAATACTCCTCTACCATCATTTTAATTACAAATAAATAGTCCACATAGCCTTTATTTTCTTAAATTCTCCCTGCTCCTCGCTAACCTTCCCTTCAGTTACTTTCATCACTCTGTCAAGACTCCCACACACTTCATGGCAAACTTATCCCTCCATGATTAGTACACTCATCTATACTACATTTATTTACCTTTATGCAA
>JAPQNM010000033.1:515261-547761 GCA_029783475.1 Metacarcinus magister
GAGAGAGAGAGAATTACGTAATCTTTAGTGTGTCTGGTTCTCTATCTATCTTTAATGAGGCACCTTATTACCCTTTGTACAGGTATGATGGACAGGTGACCCGAAGCCTAGAGGAGGTAGCCACCACTGCACCACCACCACTACACCACCACCATCACCACCACCATCACCACCACCACGATGCTCCCTAACATTGGCTACATCACGGGGCGGCTCCGTGATGCCCGCAATGTAACGGGGAGGCTCAGGGAGGCAGGCAGGATACCTATACGACGAGTGGAGGAGGTCTCGGAGACGCTCAGAGAACCAGGTATTATAACAGGTTACCGCCATGAGAACTGTTCCGTGCTGCAAGCCGTCGCTTCGCTCTTCAACGCCACTAATGAGACGGTCAACTTTTGGACGCATTTCCTCGCTGCTGTGTACTTCGCTTGGCTGGCGGCGTCTCTGTCCGCTATGCTGCCGCTCTTCGGGGACGAGTATCTTCACCCGCTGACATGTTACTTGGTGGCGGCTTGTTGTTATCCACTAACCAGCTGCCTTGCACATGCCTTCTCCTGCCTCTCCATCACCGCGACTCACGTCTGCTTCTTCGTAGACTACCTGGCGATATCCATGTACAGCTGGGCCGTGGCCTATCTCTATTACAGCTACTGCTTCCCGCCAGAACTTCGTGGAACGTGGTTCGCGGTAGCCTTTCTCCCTATCGCGGCGGCTAACTCTGTGGGCGCCACACTATGCGCCAGCCATTCACGCTTCATCCGTGACCCACTGCTGCAGAAGACGCTGAGGGTGGCGGCTTTCGTGGTGCCTTACGTGTGGGACTCTATCCCTCTCTTGGTGTGGCTCAGGACCTGCGAGGAAGCGTCGTGTGGGGAGTCACGGCTTTACCACTTGAGTCAGTTCGCGTGCGTGGTGGTGGCTTCCTTCTTCTACGGATCACATTTCCCAGAGCGTCTGGCGCCAGGCCGCTTCGACTACCTGGGGCATTCACACAACATGCTGCATATGTTCAGCATTATAGGCACCAACGAACAACTCCGCGCTGTCCTCCTCGACCTCAGACACCGGCGGGAGGAGCTGCACGCCGCGGCTTGGCTTCCCTCCACGGCCTGGGCGACACATGCCACCCCGCTCCTCCTCCTCGCTAACCTTGCCATTGTGCTCGTGTTCACCCTGCGGCTGTCACGTCCCCACGCAGGCCCCACGCCCTCCCAGCATCCCCCAGTGAGCACCCACGCCACCACGGCCGTCACACATGTTTCAGATCACGTCAAGGCTCAGTAATCACCCCTCAATCCACTTTGTATGGTCTTCATGCACCCATTCCACCCTCAACCTTGCCTCTCCTCTTACCTGTTCTATATAAGAAAAAGGCATAACCAATACAAAACAAGAATTAGTGTGAATAAAAGAAAAAGAAAAATGTATATAAAAATTGATTTGCACAAAATTCAATAGAGGAAAGAAGACAATGAAATTATCACATGATGAAAAAAAACCATAATCGGGGCTCTTGAAAATGATTATGTATATGACAAAAGAAATGGAGAGACGAGATAAGGGAGATAATAACAACAATAACAATAATAATAATGATAATAATAGGAATCCGAGTAAAACAAAATAAGTGTTGTTTGCGCATCGTATGAGTGTGGGTGGTGTTGTTGTTGTTGATGTTTTGTAAATATAAGTAATACTGCCTCACTTTCCCGGTGCCTTATGTGTCTGTGTCCGCGTGTGGCAAGCTGAGGAAGGAAGGAAGGAAGGAAGGTGTCGATCATTGTAATAGTGAAGGTAAGGAAGACGGAGTTAAAGAGAATACAAATAGCGACGGAAAAAAAAGACGTAGGAATGAAAAAGAAGTTAAATGAAGAAATATTTGACCGTTGGGAAAAAAAAAGGTTGGGAATAATTTTTTTTTGTTATTTATTTTTTGTAACGTAGTGGTAATGAAAAAATATATATCTGAAACCTTGAATATGATTAAAAAAAAAAATTCTCGATCAGTGACTAGAAAAAAATTATACCGTTATTTTTTTCATCTGATACTTTTTCAATTCAATTTTATTTTATTACTATTATTATTATTATTGTTATTATTATTGTTTGTTACGTATCTGTTCTTTCCATGTAATCCTATATTATGTGTACGTAATAATGACAGGAGCAGTTCAAAGAAGAAGAAGAAGAAGAAGAAAGATGACATAATTCGACATAAGAATTTAGCATCAAAATATACGATGATTAATTTTTTGTATTGAATCGATGCAACAGACAGTTCGATGTATTAACCCTGAACTACTATTCCTTATCATCGTTCATTCCATTGTTGTTTATATGTGTGTCTTCTTTTATCGGATTCGTATATATGATAAGATAGTTTGGAAGTTTCATGTTTGTGTGTGTGTGTGTGTGTGTGTGTGTGTGTGTGTGTGTGTGTGTGTGTGAGTGTGTGTGAGTGTGCCTTGTCTGTGATGCAAACCTTATGCAGTTCTTTTTATACATATATCTTCCCATTAGTGTAGTTGTGTGTGTAGTTGTGTGTGTGTGTGTGTGTGTGTGTGTGTGTTATTACTACGATATCTACACTGCCCAGTTAATATGATAATGGTGTAGTGATGTGAGTATGAGCGAGAGAGAGAGAGAGAGAGAGAGGCTTGCATTAATGACACTAATTAAAGATAGATTACAACTTCAGTTACAATCACATAACTAAACTTTCAATCACACACGCCATTCCATACTTCAAAATACACCCGAATTATAATACAATTACATCAAAGTAATTTAGTATACTTTGAACTACTTAATTAGCTGCAGATTGACTGGAGCATAGTTACCATCCTGTTAGATCTAGCTAGTGTTGATCTATCAGCTCTGTAAACTTTTGATAATTCTCCAGGAATGGCAAGGATAATTTTGTCTGTATAGTTAAGACGCTGAGTTGAAATGATGTATTGATTGTGTCAAGCCTGGGTGTGAGTTTACAATTGTGCCACGTGGCCTGCATTACTATTATTGTTGTTTTGATGTGTGTGAGTGTGTGTGTGTATGTGTGTGTGTGTGTGTGTGTGTGTGTGTGTGTGTGTGTGTGTGTGTGTGGAGTAACGCTTAAGACCAAATAACCAAAATGTTTTGCAAAATAATATAAACAATATATATTATGTAAGCATATGATTATATATACAGTATATATATAACATGTAAACATATATTTTTTTTACTTGTAGAGTATAATAAGTAGTACGTGTGTGTTTGTGTTTGTGTGTGTGTGTGTGTGTGTGTGTGTGTGTGTGTGTGTGTGTGTCGTCAAGTAAACACAAACATTTGATAGTCAATATTTGTACTAATTGTATCATAGTTTGGATTAGATGTTTTCTCTTTCTCTCTCTCTCTCTCTCTCTCTCTCTCTCTCTCTCTCTCTCTCTCTCTCTCTCTCTCTCTCTCTCTCTCTCTCTGGTAAAAGAAAAAAATATCAAAAAATACTTGGAACATTCCTTGAGAAACATATTTGAGTGAATTAGTTTTACATAAAAATCATGTTCTTTCGTCTACTGAGTGACAAAAAAGTGGCGATTGAGCTGATTATGTAACTAACACCTTCGATCTCCTTACAAAGATGTATAAGAACCATCGATTATTATGAGGCTGAGAATATATAATTGTGTACATATATCTTCAATAAAGAAAGTACTTTTTTCAGAATTAGTACGTCTAGGGTCTGCGGTGGCTCTGTGCTACTGTGTTCGGTTCGTGGCCTGTTGGTTACGATTTCGATCTTGGGTGACGGCAGCTTGGTGAGAGGTAGCGCTCGTTAACCCAAGCAGAACTATATCGTTTATTGTTACCTTGTTATTTGATCATATTATGTATTCTGAACATTTGATAATAAGAAAAATGATAATATAATTGGGATAGAATCATGATCTACTATATAACTAATTCCTTTTCATGTCGCCTTGCTCATATTTTTCCCTCATTTATATACGTCTATGAATATATAAGTTACTGTAAGACATTATACAAATGCTATGTATGGTATTGATACATGCATACTTAGGTAGGAGTCAGAAGGTCACCTGAAGCCTTTTGGTCTGTGGTGTTGTAGACTTAAAGCTTCTTACAGATGGATACGAAAGGGTTCCAATCCTATTATGTGATCGCATTAAGCTATGGAATCCTGCTGACTGGTGTTTGCCGGACTCTTTTGGGGGACTGAATTCCTTATTTACTCTCTCTCTCTCTCTCTCTCTCTCTCTCTCTCTCTCTCTCTCTCTCTCTCTCTCTCTCTCTCTCTCTCTCTCTCTCTCTCTTAAAGCTGACGCCATATTGAGTGAAACACACTCAGAAATGCCATACACGAATAAAAATTTTAAAGATACATGCGGCGATAATTGTAGAGAAATAGCATGTGAAATTATTGTTATTGAAAGGGAATAAATATACATATTTGTTTACGAAGCAGATATGTAATTTTTTTTAAGCACTAGAATTATATCCAAATTGTAGATACATTTTTGCTCGTCCTTGTATTAACTGACCATTAAAACTGATCTCAAACTACTTAAAAGAAAAAAAATATGGAAGACGAGTGAGGCAAGATTTTATTAATATGTTTTTTGTATATTTTAACAACAATTAACTATGATATTTACTTGTAACTCGATTTTTATTTCTGTTGGCGATTAGAATTATCATCTCACTCCAAAACTAATGTGTGTGGCGTCAGCTTATACATAACCAACACTTCTCATTATCATTATTATTTTCTCTTTAGTCTCGTTACCTGAAGTGAATCCGTAAAGAAAGGGAAGTAGAAGAGAAGAGTGTGATGAAGTAAATTAAAGTAAGGGCTTAAAGGAGAGTAGTGATAGTGTAGTAGTGTGTTGGAACCTTGTTTTCGAACACATTTTTTATATCTTTGGATATAAAGATAATAGTGTACCTTTGGATAAACAAGAAATATATACGAAGTTTGATTATTGAAATGATGATTTTATTTAACCTTTTTGTGGAAATTGTAGGTTTAAGTAACGATGTGGTGATGATAACAGTAATAGTAGTAGTAGTAGTAGTAGTAGTATTCTCCCTTAGACGTAACAATAATCTAACTTCATAATGATTAGAAATAACACCTCATGCAGCCTTCCTCCCTCTCCTTTATAAGATGCGCGAGGCCGCCACAAATTCAAACCTGCGTGGCCGAGGTAACAGAGTTCACAGACAGCAGCTAGGGAGCAGCACCTCCCGGGCCGCTCACTTGGCCTTTAATCACCACTCGTGAGAGGCAGTGAGAGGGCTCAATACATATAGGTAAGTGTTGATATTTGAAGTAAATACATTGATGAAAGGTATCGAGTTAAGGAATGTAAATCACAGAGAATACAAGGTAAGAAGGAGATAGCATAAAATAGTATGGACATAGCTGTAAATTACTCCCAGTGGATCTCAAACGGGGGGTAATTTACCCCCTGGGGATAATATAACAGTTTTTTGGGGTAATGGAGGGGTGACAGAAAGAAAAGTGTTTTGATATAGCCATATACATCAATATTGACAACTTTTTGTGAAATGGGTAGCACCCCTAATGTGACATGTTAAATTGGGTAATTAGCTGAAAAAGTTTGGGAACCACTGTTCTAACCCATGCCTTCTTTAACCAGTAACAGTGGACAGAAGAAACATTCCTAGCCCTTAAAACCTTATAATTCAATACTACAACTGTAAAGATAGGTTATTAAGTATTAACCTCGAGGTAGCAGTGTAGCGTGACACTGAATGGAGGAACGACCATTACATTCATTTTCCTCGTTATACATAATTATTTCGTAAATTATTCACGGTTTTTGTATAGTGGAGGTGCTGTACCTACGTACTAATAATGCTCTCTCTCTCTCTCTCTCTCTCTCTCTCTCTCTCTCTCTCTCTCTCTCTCTCAACCTCGAGGGTATGATAGCTGCCCTTCCTTACGTAACATGTAGCTAGGGGTTAAAATGATCAGTTTAGAAAGGGGTACGTACTAGCAAGATCCAGGTATATCTGGATCTTGCGTACTAGAGCACTTACTATGTTCAACGCACGGTAAAATGGCAAAAATCAGGGAGGAGCTACTCTGAGCCTGTCAGTCGCTGCTGCTGATTGATTCAGGCCAATTGTGGAGATATAGAACCACCTCCATAAACCATTTCCTATGTTTTTAAATATTGCCTATATTGTATTATTTGGATGACTGCTCTATCACTTGTGATGAAGAATACATCACAAACTAAGAGCAAATAGTGAAATTCGGTGAAGAATGCAGCTGATAATTAATTAATAATCGTGGTGGTGAGCTTTGTGTGTGTGTGTGTGTGTGTGTGTGTGTGTGTGTGTGTGTTTATATATTACTCCACTGCTCAAGTAGGTAATGATTTTTCACTGCCAGGGAGTGGTTAGGCTACTGTTACCATTGAGCAAGGGGATGGTGGTGTGTGATGTGTGAGAGGTCTCAGCCTTACCCATAGATCTGTCTCTATGAACTGAGCTCCATCGGGGAAAGTTAATGGGTGACGATCATGAGTACAGCGCGTGATCTTGCAGACAATGGTGAATTACACAATACTTTACGTTAATTGATGATGATTTATGAAATTTCTCACACACACACACACACACACACACACACATAAATAAAGCTGTTTTTACAGTGCCTAATAAATGCTTGCCATGTCTTGTTTTCCTATCTACATTTATTCAGATTTTTTTTCTCTCTCTCTCCCTCTCTCACCACTTTTAACCAGTTCCAAAAACAATACGCATGCACCCTGAGTCTCTTGATATGATTAATGCATCTCGTCTTTCTCTTGCATTTGCATTCCTTTCAGTCCCTCTGTCCTCTGACTACACGATCAGGTGTTGTGTCCTCGTGTGTGTGAGGAAGTTTGTATGAGCCATTATGTTGCTAAGGTAATGTTGTGTTTACTTCTCTCTCTCTCTCTCTCTCTCTCTCTCTCTCTCTCTCTCTCTCTCTCTCTCTCTCTCTCTCTCTCTCTCTCTCTCTCTCTCTCTCTCTCTCTCTCTCTCTCTCTCTTTTATTTAAACACTTTATTTTTCTCTCCAGGTGTTCACCCTATAATTTAGGGGTTCCTACAGCTGTGAGGCATGCCAGGTAAAGTGTAAAGTGTGGGCACACGCTGTAGCTGCGGGTGTGGCATAAGGAAACGCGACTTCGTGAGCAAATCAGACATCGCTTCTGCGCATGCCACACGAGCGTTCATTAATCTGTTACTCCTGGTATCCCTAGGTACCCATTTATCGACCTGCAGCTGGGTGACCTGTGCGCCAACTGCCCTCGTTCGGGATCGAATTCGGGCCAGAGGATTAGTAGTCAGACGTGCTAACCACTGCACCACTAAGGTGCTATATGTTATATATATATATATATATATATATATATATATATATATATATATATATATATATATATATAGAGAGAGAGAGAGAGAGAGAGAGAGAGAGAGAGAGAGATAATTACATAATCTTTAGTGTCTGATTTTCTATCTATCTTTAATGAGGCACCTTATTACCCTTTGTACAGGTATGATGGACAGGTGACCCGAAGCCTAGAGGAGGTAGCCACCACTGCACCACCACAACTACACCACCACCACGATGCTCCCTAACATTGGCTACATCACGGGGCGGCTCCGTGATGCCCGCAATGTAACGGGGAGGCTCAGGGAGGCAGGCAGGATACCTATACGACGAGTGGAGGAGGTCTCGGAGACGCTCAGAGAACCAGGTATTATAACAGGTTACCGCCATGAGAACTGTTCCGTGCTGCACTTAAGTATTATTTTCTTGGTACAATAAACAGATAGATAACTTATCACTATTTTTCCCACCTGGTAAGGATTTCCAACTCTGGATCTTTTAGTTGTGACCTTCGTATACTAACCACTTCACCAACATAACAAGATTTGGTAAATGCATTCATGGGTAAAAAAGAACAGCAATTGATATCACATTTTTTTATTACAATGATGGACTATGCAAAGAAACTTGGTAGAAGCTGTCTACATCACATCACTTTACAAGAATATGCATTGATCTCATTTCTGTCTGTCCCCTAAACAAAAATTAGTAATTGTCCTACGCTATGTCTTGCTAATTCCTTAGTTTAATTATGACCTGTATGTTATGTAGCATCTTCATGTTACTCTGAGAAGCATTGATATATACTTGTAACACAGACGTTAACACTACACATCATACTCAAGGTAGAAGATACGTATAAGTTTTCTCTTAATTAAGTAGAATTCTTAGTTTGTGTATTGCCATCAAACACTGGAAGATTACTTAGCATTCATTTGACGTGCATTTGTCTGCCTTTCATATATCTACCTTTACCTTTACACTCTAAGGAAATGTGGAGTAAAGGTTGACATGTAAGGAAGTAATGTTCTTTAGCCTCTCCAACTCCTTAACATCTGCAACACTTCCTTAGTCATACATTTTGACTTGGGTACATCTGGATACAGTAATTATTGACATTTTTACATCTATGTACTCTTCTTTAACTGAATTATGTCACCCAAACAATGCATGAATGCCATTGTCACTGCGTGATCTACAATGTATTTCAAAAACTTTCAGGAATCATTGTACATCCTAAACTGGCACCTTCTGTAATCTCACACACACAACACTAATCACGAAGCAGCTGTGCCACTTAGGAGGTTGGCAGCAAGCATGAGGAGTGGTAGTAGTTGTAGTAACAGGATTTAGTAATCATAGTAATCACTTTCATACTTATCCAATTTGATCTAAACATAAAATTAGATCATGATTTTCTTGCCAAAGTGTAGCTTTGGTAAATGTACACTGTGGTTTGTGCCGCAAAGGTGGTGCCAATTTTAGCAAAATATCTCTTTCCACTAAGACTGGGCTAAATAAAGCAAACTATGGCACATATAGGATGCAAATGAATAAAAGGAAAAGGAGAAGTGACAATATATAAAGCTTAGGAGAATGTTACAATTCAGACAAGTATGAAAACTGATGCAAGTATGATTTAGTTCAAATCAATTGTCCTTTCTTTCAAATGGACAATATTTACGTACAAAAATAAATGGTCAACACGCAAATAGACAAATAAACCAAATTTCCTTATGTATGCATTACCATTCTCAGATTGACTTTGCATGCCAAAATGTACTCAAAGGATGACACTTTCCTCACATTCACCTAAATCATAAAGATGAGCAAGTAGAGGAACCTCATTAACTCAACATTCATAATTTCATATATTCTTTTCTACATTCACAACCTCTGTATATTAAAGCTAATAAAAATCACTGTCCATTAACAAAAATATTGTAAAAATGTTTAAAATAAATTCCCCCCAAATGATCTGAAGCAGAATCATAATGATTACCCACAACCAAGTTCACAATAATTAACAAGGATGAAACTCAATCCTGCAACTTTTGGATTTAACATCTGCCATTTTGCAACGAGTATTTTTCTTTTCCACTAAAGGGTTCAGGTTACGGATGATTGGTAGGAGTGAAGGTGATTAAATAATCCTCGGAAGGGTTAACGAGAGAGCGTTAACCCTCTCACCAAGGAGCTGCCGTGAGCCGAGCCGAGCACAGTACAGTACAGTACCACTTACCCACCCGGCCCCAGATAGCAAATGTTTACAAAAGGCACCAGACACTCCCTGAAATGTGTTTACTTCCCAGAATCACACCACTCCCTCCTCTCAGTGATGTGTCTGAGCCTCATAGCAATCCAGTGTGTATGCAGTACGTTATTCCCAGTCCATTGTATGATTCAAAGTGGAATATTTTTTTCTTCTAGTTTTCATTCATATTTCTTTTGTACTTTGGCTTCCACTCCTTTGCTTAACCTAATGTGGCACAAAATTATAACTCACTGTCCTCCTTCCCTCCCTTCCCTTCCCCTCCTCCACAACACCACGGCCACTCTATAGGAACAACAATACAGATATATCCACTCTTACCTACCACACGAAACAGAAAACACTGAAGAATAACACACTCCAGAACTATTTTCCAATTTGGTGTAATGTTTGAAGAGAAAGAAAAGTATTAATGCATCTTACAATTGATAATGTTGAATGAGTTATCTATCCTAGTCCCTGCTGATACTTAAACAATCGGTCGAGTGGCCTTGCCTTGGTACACTTAAAGGGGTTGGAGACAGTGAGGTTAGATTTTTATAAACAAATCATTACTATGTTAACTCAAAACTTTTCTATCTGCTTCCTACTCTTGAATGGCTCAACGATATTCATATATATATCTTATACTGTACATTGATAGAAAAAAGAGCTTAAACTAAACACATAACTTATGGAATGTATGAGAAATCCTTATCGAATTGTGAAGTTCCTAGCATTACATTTTGTATTCCCTCCTACTGGCTCTACCTTAACAAAATATACTCTTCATTTTTTTATATCCAAGATTGCAAACACGGTATTATCACCTTAGAACAGAAAGATACACCCACGCCTCACATCCAGTTATCTTTAGAGTTGCAAATAAAAAAAAGTAAATCCTAAATGCACCGGTTTAACCCTTTCACTAATGCCACATCAACCAGTGAGGTGGAGGATGCAGCCTCACACACCCCCTGGCCACTGTTACACATCTGGAACAATATAATACTGTACTGCTATACATCAATGCCCCTGAAGTCATGTTTTCATAACCCACTCAGTCCATTTGAATACACTTCCATCAAAGGCTCCTCACATACAACATACATACATACATACACACACATTATTTATTGAATGTGTGTTTGGATGATAAAATATTAGAATGTTTCCACCAGGTATGACAAACAAATTTATAGAAAATGAAACAAGACAGATAGGAAGGACCACACACCCCACACACACACACACACCAATGAGTGCTCTCCGTCTCTCTTCTTTTCCTGCTATGTTTAATACCTAAATCTGCACATGGAAGCTCACTTAATGAAATAGATCCCTAAATTTCAACACCTATTAATCAGGGTTGTTTTTCTGAGTGACGGCTGTTATACTAATGCTTGGATTGCTGCTGAAGGAGTATTATGAGTGTGTATAGATTTCAACCTCCATCATGTTCTTTGTAGTCTATTTCACATTTGCTCCTTAACTTCCATTTCATAGCCCTCACCTCTGATGTAACACTTGTATTGATTTATATCACTGCTTTACCAACAGATTAAGATGAATTCCTAACAATATAAACTCTAATGCATCACCTTTCTGTCAGTAATGTTGCTGTTGCTTCCTCATTCTAGCTTTTCTTTACATTCCAGTAACACACACTGAAGGGGAGAAGCAAATTGAAGCCAGCAGGAAATTATGCTAACTAGTATTGTCTGGGAAGCCACAACTAGACAGGGCACAGAGGGAGAAGGAAGAGTGTATTATCCCTGAACCCTAAATGCCTTGTCTTAGCTGCCTCCTCTTAATAGGGATACAAGCCAGGAGATAGATTGATGGTGTTGAGATTCAGATGTTAGTTGATGACATGAAATGACTGCGAGAAAAAAAAATATAAATAAATAAATCCAAGTATGCCAATTGATGAAAGTGTGTTGCTTTGCCCCAACCCTTGTTTTGTCTGATTGTGTTGTCACCTCTAAGTAGTAGCAGGTGTGTTTCTTCCTGACTGATGCTTAGTCTGATGAGTGTCACGCAAACCATCTTCTGTATCATGATTAAAGCTTCCTCTCATACTGTACTACCTTCAAAAGTGTTGCTCTGTGTTCTGATGTAATTTTCTTGACATCAAAAGTTCTATTCAGTAAGCCATCTTTAAAGGGTTTTGTATTGTAAGTCACTGGTTTTGGCTTTATCCAACTGTGAGTTCATGATAATAAATATATATTTGTTTAACATTCAACTTTACAATACCTGAACTATGATGAAATATAAGGTGTCAACACTCAAGATACTGGAGAGACACAGGGACCAGTAAGATGCCTCACAAGAACACACGAACACACTGATCTTATCTCTCTCTTGCTGTCCTTTTCCACACACACACACACACACACACACACACACACACACACACACACACACACACACACACACACACACACACCTACTGATGGAAAGTGTTCTCCTTCATCCCCGCCATGAAGTACGCCGGACTCTCTAGCATCTTTTGGCAGGGTGGGATCTGGTTCATGTGTGGTGGTCCCATGGTCTGATGTGGCTCCAGGTAGTGGCCAGGGAAGTAGATGTCTCCATTGGGTATGTAGGCGTGTGGTGGTTCCTGCATGGTGGCCCCGTGTGCTGGTGGGGGCGGTGGGGTGCAGTGGGGGTGGATGTGGCTCATGGGTGGTGGTGGGGGCGTGTACATGGTCTTGCCGTTTGCATTGGTTCCTGCGTCTGCTTTCCCGCTCTGTTTCTTCTTGGAGCCACGGGCCTTTTTGGTCTTGGTGGTGGTGGTGTTGGTGTAGGTCTCGGTGTGGTGGTGGGAGTGTGCGTGGTGGGAGTGGTGTGACTGGTGTGTGGGACTGGAGTGTCCATTGGGTGACTTGACGGGACGGAGGTGCTTGCCGCGACGGTCTGGTTCAGGCACCAACGCGCCGTCCTGCAGATTAAGGGGAAAGGTATGAGACCAAGATGACGAGGAAGAAAAGTGTGAATGCAAAGACGCAACTCAAATTACTGACTAAGGCATTGTTTTTATATTCCAAAATAAGAAGGAAAATTATTCAAATGATCTACAACTATATCAACAAAAATTACAATAAGAAAACTAACTACAGCATCAGGAACAGCCATCAACACATCACACACACACACCTTCATCTGATGGAAGAGTGTACGGAGCCGCTTGTCACTGGTAAGGCCGTGGCAGCTCATGAAGGCACGCTTGCACGCCCTCAGGTGCTTACCATTGATCCTTACAAAGTACTCAAAGGTGTTCTGGCGCCGCGACTCCTCAGCCGGCTGGGGGAGAGGTGAGAAGGTGGAGGAAATTTCTACCTCTTAAGCGAGTTTGTCTGTTTCACCCACCTATCTTCCTTCCCTGTACATTCCCGCCTCCCACACCCAGGCATACACACATACCTTCTTGGTGTAGCGGCGCTTCACGTCACACAGCTTGAGGCAGGTGAAGAGGTAAGAGTTCTGAAGGTTGAAGTCACTCAGATCCCAGAAGTTGTTGAAGATCTCTAGTATTTTAGAACCCATGCGCTCCCAGCACTTGAGGGGACAGTTGCAGGGTGGACCAATCGTTCGGGCACCCACTACCTGTGTTGTGGGGACAGGGGGTTAGTGGGGGTGGTGGTGGTGATTAATAGTAGTAAAAAGGTGTTGCAGTAAGAGTTATTAATTATTTCACCCATGTAGCTTGCTTACTAGTTCCTTATATTAACTTCTTCCTACACATTAACCCAATCACAAACTAATCTCAACCCCACACAACACACACACCCAGGTGCTTTCATTCAACATCTCGGATTACTTCTCACCTTTCCGATGCGGTTAACATACTCTCGGCCTGAGTTCCGGTTCAGTTTGATCCGCTGCCTCTTCTGCTTCAGCTGGTTGATGGCCTCTTCACTCTCCCTCTTGATGCGGTTGAGTGCGGTGTCAATCTGTGGTGGGGATGAGTAGTGGTAGTGGTAGTTAGTGGGGGGGATGAGTAGTGGTAGTGATGGTTAGTGTATTGTAAGTGGTGGTTGTGGTAAGTATTCATTTGGTATATAATGACCAATCAGTGAGCTAGTTTTGATGTGATGTTAAGTATCTTTCTCTCACCATAGGACCATTTTTTGGATCGATGTGGATAATACTTTTCTTGGGGAAGACAACACGTTTCCTCTTGACACGCCGCGCCTTCTTCACCGGCTGTTTCTTCTCCCTCTCCTTCTTCTTCTTCCACGGCCGCCGCCACGTCTTCTTCACAGGCACCGGCTTCACCTGGGGAGGAGCAGGAGGAGGAAGCTAAAGTAACGAGTAAGTGGTGTATATTTTTTTTTCCATAGTATAGTGAGCAAAGGTCAAGTACTCACGTCTTTGTTTGTTGTTCCATTGGTGACAGGTGTGGCAGGTGTGGTGGTCGAGGTGGTAGTGGTGGTGGTAGCAGCAGCTGGTGTTACCAAGGCTGTTTGGTTGTTATTAAGGTTAGTGTTGGTGTTGGTGGTGGTGTGTTGATGATGCCATTACTACTGCCAATGGTGGTGTTGTTAGTGTTGTTGATGGGATTGGCGGTGGTGGCATTAGTGCTGTTGTTGACAATGACTATGAGTGATGGGGGGATAGTGGCGGGCGTGGCAGTGGTAGTGGTGATGGGGGATGAGGCCACCACTGCACTGGGCACCTTGTTGGCCGAGACAGCTGTTGGTGCCGTGTGCTGCACCGCCACGGGCAGCTGCAGCCCGTTCACTAGCTGGACGCTGCTCACTGAGGTAAGGATCTGCTGGGGCTGCGAATGTGGTGGTGGTGGTGGTTGTTGCTGTGGCTGTGGCTGTGGTTGTGGCTGTGTTAGGTTAGGTTGTGGTGGTGGTGGTGGTGGTGGCTGCTGCTGCTGCTGCTGCTGCTGCTGGACTTGTTGAATTTGTTGTTGTACTTGTTGCTGTTTTTGTTGTTCCTGTGCTTGCTGGACTTGCTGTTGTTGCACTTGCTGCTGCTGCTGTGCTTGTTGCTGTAGGTGCTGATGTATTTGCTGTAATGTTTGTACTTGTTGCTGTTGAAGCTGTTTTGCCTGCTGCTGCTGCTGTTGTTGCGATTGTTGTTGCTGCTGCTGTGACTGCATCATCTGTGTCTGCTGCTGCTGCTGCTGAGTTTGTTGTTGTTGTTGTTGTTGCTGAACTACTTGTTGCTGCTGGTGCTGTTGCATGAGCTGCTGCTGTGCCATTGGCTGTTGTGCTGTGGCCTGCTGCACTGCCATCTGTTGCTGTTGTAGGAGCCTAGGCTGGGCGTGGGGCTGAGGGTGGAGGTGTGGGTGCTGCTGCTGGACATGTGGGTGGGGCACCATTTGGGCCACAACCGTCTGGGGCTGAAGGTGGGCGTGCTGTGCTGCAGTGCTGGTGGTCACTCCAGTAAGGCTCACCAAAGATGTGACTTGTGGCATTGGAAGAGAGGTAGCAACAGGACCGGCCGTCAGCTGCTGATTGTGCCGTGGCTGGGGTTGTGAGGCCTGCTGCTGCTGCTGTTGTTGCTGTTGTTGCTGCTGCTGCTGCTGTTGTTGTTGTTCCTCTTCCTTGACATGGTGGTGCGCTGCCTGGCCTTCCTGCACCACCTCACAAAACTGCAGTGGGGAGAACAGGTCCTGGGAAAACCCCGAGGTGTCCGGGGCAGGCTCCGCCATCACTGCTCCCAGGCACCTGTCAGCGGCCCATCAGCTGCCTCTGCACCACACACAAAGGAAGGACTCGTTAATACAGCTGGGAATTGTACACACTGTTTCACACTCATATTGATGATAAAACTGAACCTATAACGTGTGTGTGTGTCCTTATAAACACACTAGGCCTCCCCTTGACCATGTAGTTATGAACCCACAAACTACTACTTCAAGGTTTAGGGCAGCCAGTCATCATATATATATATATATATATATATATATATATATAGGAATGCTCAATTGGTTAGTAAGTTGTATGCATGGATAAATTGATGCTTTCTGATGACAATTCATGAGTGTTAATGATTCAAATTATAGTGTAGATACATGAAACCTTATAATTATCCCAAGTTCCCTTAAGTATGTGTCAACAGTATCTGGTGTGGAACTAATACTACCAAGGAAAAAGGGCTTCATTTTGTCTTTTCTTAACTTCACCTACCACTTAGGTAAATGTATAGTAACTTGAATTGCATTGTTGATGAAATGGTGGAAGGTGTGATGCTCTTCAAAACACACACCTACATTTATTATCATCATCCTGTTTATAATCCACTGCAAGGCAAAGTATTATTACGGAAACCGACATCCAGCACACACTACATTCTTACTTCGTTCATTGAGTAACTATCGTGATTGTGAGTGTTTTGAACATTGAACTGGCTCCGTCAATGAATAATGAGCGTAATGCCGACCTTGTAGAGCTGAACACTAGTAAATATGATACAGCGTGACAACCTTCACCTTTGAGTAAAGATTCGTAAGACGACCCATTCGATATCTCGTTACCTTTATAATGCACTGCAAATTCAACTTCATATACTTGTTTAGATCACCTTAAAAAGTTATGCCGCTGAATTACAAAACAAAATATATGAATTTTAGTTACGTTAAATTTCGTTATGTTTAGTTAGGTTTGGTTAGGGTTAGTTTTGGTTAGGCTTATTTAACTGCAGCTCTTGGAAAGTTTTACTATTTTACATCTTCCCCAAAATGGCGTGTGGCTACGAAAGAAAATGGCGTCTGCACATCGCACAAACCCCTACTTTTAGTTATAGAAAACATTTGATTGCTCCTAAATTAACATAATATAACATAACAACCTAACTAAATGTAACGAAACTTAACCAAACCTAAGTAAACCTAACGTAACCTAAACAAAAATAAAAACAAAAAAAAGTCTGTAATTTAGCGGCATAATTGTTTGGTGTGATCTGAACAAGTATCTAAGGTTGAATTTGCAGTGCATTATAAAAGTAAGGAGCTATCGAATCTTTAACCTCCTTTGTTATGATGCGTAACACTGACTGGCAATATTGTAGGTCAGAGGTCAGCTCAGGTATTAATTTTATAACATATTCACTTTAGTTAATGAAATAAATATAGAAGATGAAGTGAGCATCGCGGGTTGTCGGGAGTGTCAAGGAGAGGCAGGCGGACCCACGGGACAAGAGGAATGTCAGACACAGTAATTATACCCACCACAACACCTCCTTGCACTTACTAGCTACTTACAATACACCTCACACTTCCATACGCATGACATCAAAGGAACTAAAGACAATCCTCAAACAACCTTATCCCACACACACACCACACCATAAAAAAAATATATATATAAATCAAATAACCAATAAAGTAAAACAAATAAATATATGAAGAACGATGATGATACAAAACAAACATAAGGAAGACAACATGACCACAAACAAACACAACCAAACACCACACATTACAAACACACACATCCCTTTAATAACAAAACAGACAACATGTGACGAGGAGAGAGAAAAAAACATTCAAACATCTACTGTATTGCCGGGGATCGCTCTTATGCCCTTCTAGCCCTCAGTCTATCACCGCCATGATGCTTACTGCCTTTCTACCCTCCAAACACTCTTATTTTACACATTTTAACCACCTTCCCCCGTATTAACAACAAATACAACACCACACACATAACCCCCTGCCCCGCACCCTCCTATGAGTCCCATCTGAGGCTCGATAGGAGGTGAAAATACAGTATAAATGAGGTTTTATTAATATTGTTTGGTGGTCAGAGAGGCGAGACCCCTTCCCTATACCTAAGGGACACAACCCACACTTATCTCCCTTTCCCCTTTAAGTTTAACCTCCATATCTTACCCACATGTCCTTATGGTGGATCTATTCGGGTTAGGCGTGTGCAGCACCTTCCTATGTGTTTAATACCTGGTTAAATGGCGTGAAATAAGAAGCGTCTCTATGCGTCTCAGCGAGGGAGAAGAGGCGCTGGGGGCGATGTGTTCAGGTTTTGATGTATTTTTGAAGGATAACTAATATGTTTTGATGTTTATATTGAGTTTATAATATTTCAAATGTCTTAGAGGCATTGCTATCCTCGTACAATGTCTTTTTTAATACTCCCTTGGTGTTATAGGTAGTTTTAAAAGACATCTCGCTTCACGTTTGAGTTCTAGCCTATAAACAATGGTTCCTATAATATGTCTATCCCTACAGAATCTTACGCCAAAAAAAAATAAATAAATAAACGATTACATAACAAACATACCTTAAAAAAACATGATAGTGAACATTACAACCGTCATTAATGTTTGTATTTACTTCTATAACTTAACAGTGAGAGTTCCCGCCATACAACCCTTCTTAGTTCCAGGAAAATGTACGGATTAACATACCTGCCTCCAGGGATGATTAATTAACAGGTGGAGAGGAGGAAGAGGACATGTAGGAGGGGGAGGAGGAAGAGGAGGAGGAGGAGGAGGAGGGGGAGGAGGATGAGGAGGAAGAGGAGGAGGAGGAGGAGGAGGAAGAGGAGGAGGAGGAGGAAGAGGGGGAGGAGGAGGAGGATGAAGAAGGGGAGGAGCAGGAAGAGGAACCATATCTACCTCACCTCCTCGTGTGAGTTATTAATGGCTAGGACTCCTTTATATAGTAGGAATAAGAGACAGTAAATAGAACATAAGAACATATTCATTCAATCTGCTCTAACTACATAACACTAATTCATTTTATATAACTCCTCTATTACTCTATTAAAAAAACAAAAAAAATCCTTTATTAACCCTCCACCGTTCTATTCGAAAAAAAACCCCTCACAATCTATTCCTATCTCATTTTATAATAGGATTTTCTACAACTTGAAATCATAACATTGCGTTCTATATGCAGTACAAACCCTTAAATATCTATAATTATTTGATGAAGAGGAAATAGAAGGACTGTTGGAGGACGGGGGAGGATTAAAAGGAGGGTGAGGGTAAGAAGGACACAAGGGCATACTTAGGCAGGTGTGAGGTGAGCTGAGGTCACAGGTAGCTGGAGCAGGTCAAGGCAGGGTCAGGTATATAGTAATGGTGGAGGGAGACCACACCTTAATCCACACACCCACACCCACACCCATACCGACTCACGTTGAACTATAGTCTGTTATTATTACTATTTATACTATATACTACTATAACTACTACTACTACTACTACTACTACTACTACTACTACTACTACTACTACTACTACTACTACTACTACTACTACTACTACTATAACCTAACCTAACCTAACCTACTACTGTCTACTACTACTACTACTACTAATAATAATAATACTAATAATAATAATAATAATAATATTCACTTAAGCAAATATCAAAGAAATAACAATAGTACTAGTAATCATACATAATAATAATAATATAATTCAACTTTTGAAGCATCATCCTTGAGTTCGTGATCACCAGACAGAAGGCTATTATTATTATTATTATTTTTATTATTATTATCATTATTATTATTATTATTATTATTATTATTGTTATCATTACCTTCGTGAACACCAGACAGACAGAAGGTCACACACAAGCTACAAAGGTGTTCAATGCTGCTCTGTGATTGGCTGCCTGTCCTTTCTAACCAACCAATCACAGCGCACTAGAGAATGCATCATGTCAAAGCTGACCAACCAACTGAAAAAAAAATAACGAAAACACCAAAAAATATACCTTAACATGCATTATAAACAGTGTAAATAATAAAAAAAAGATAATAGATAATAGAAATATAAAACAGATGAATTAAGGAATATTATAGATTCAAATACACATTTACAATTATACCAAGCTTTGAGTTGACATGGGCGGGTAAATGTGGCGGGAAACTGAGGAACAAGGAGGGTGGGGCTCAAAAGGAGGTGAGAGGCGAGGCAGCATCACAGTTGACCTCAAGACCAGCGTGAAGTGAGGTCATTGTATCGTGTGTTCCTGTCTTGTGCCTTTTATCACCCTCAGTATGTCCTCTCACGTCCCGGCCTGGTACACTGTTCTGGAATTGTTCGGTGTTACTATCGCCTTCATCCTCATTGTGATTGTTGTTACTTTAGTGACGCGATGGTGTAAGGTAAGATGGTGTTGTGAGTTTTATTTATTTATTTATTTATTTATTTATTTTTTGTTGTTAGTATTTTTTATTTATTTATTTATTTTTTATCTACGTGTATGTATATATATCTTGATTTATTTATTATGTTTGACTGTCTTTTGTTATTAGATGAATTACGAGTTTATGATTATTATTATTATTATTATCATTATTATAGATATCTTTTGCAGGTTATCTTCAAGTACTTATAACTATTTTGCATTACTATCAAAAAGTTAGGTCAAGATTATCTCTCATTGACTTTTTGTTTCTCTCTACAGAGGAATAAGAATGTGAAGTCCTACTCCTCTTGGCCTCCCTCTAATCAGGACAAACCAAGTGCATATGACCACATTTTTGAGGAGGCGACATCGACAGCCCTGCACGTCACCTTCCCTGGCCCTCTTAACACCACTGGCTCCGTCTCCTGCCCTGAGCTGAACGTTACCCACCATGACGGCTGTGTGGTCAGGATGATGGGGGAGGAGGACACGAAGATCAAGATGCCGCCCATCGTGGAGGAGGAAGATGAGAAGAATGAAGAGGACACGAAGGAGAAGAGTGTGGACGATATGCAGAAAGGTGAAGACGACAAGACGAGGAGTGAAGAAGGGGATGTAGTGGATTGTAAGAAGATGGGACTGTTGAACTATTTATACAGCACTTGCCATCTGTACCAGGATACCTTGAGTCACATCCAGAAGAAAGAGGAAGAGTGTAAGCTCGGAGAAGCACCAGGTCGCGAGAAGCTATGCGTGGAGGCTCAAGAAGAGGAAGAAGATGTAGAGGAAGCCCTTGGAGATCTTGGAGCTCTTATTTATCTCATTGACCCTTACATTACTGTTCCAAACGAAGCACAGCAGAACCAACCTGGTGGCGTGATTGGCTTCGTGCCGATGCATATGGTAGGCTTGGACGAGGTAGGACCAGCATTGCATAACGCAACAGCAGCCGCGGCAGCCGCGGCAGCCGCGGCAGCCGCGGAAGAGGTAGTGGCAGACGTAGGAGGTAATGAAGAGTTGTACGGGGTAGGTATTGATGCGTCAAGCTTCGTGTGGGGGGATTCAAATGAAGAACAGCCATGCGCATCAGGAGAAACACAAGACGAGCCGAGGTACCAACAACAACAAGAGGATGAAGTCTACTATGTAAGTTAAAACAAATATTTGATCTTTATTATCTCCATTTTCCTTATGATTTACTATATATTGTTGGTATGTGTGTGTGTGTATTTATTGTTTTGTTTTGGTGGTCAAGCATGAAGGTGTTTTGATCTTCACGTGTTCCTTTACCTTTATTATTCCCTCAGGAGATGAACCAGGACGTTGACACCCACCCCTTAGATGATAATGACCTTGACGAGACCAGCAGTGTGTACCTCAGCTTCTCTTATGAGGATTCACCGAAACCCGAGGACACGTAAGGACGCACACACACACACACACACACACACACACACACACACACTCTCTCTCTCTCTCTCTCTCTCTCTCTCTCTCTCTCTCTCTCTCTCTCTCTCTCTCTCTCTCTCACCATTCCTTCCTCCCGTAGTAAGTGAGCGAAGTGAGACAACTATGCAGTACATCGCGCCAACTCCCCATCGCCTGGACGTGGAGAGGGCGAGGAGAGAGGCTACGAAGGCTTGTTCAACTTGGTCACTGTGGGTTTGGTCTGCAACGCTTCCCTCTCCAAGACTTCGCCGCTGTCATCTTCCCTTCGTCGCTGTCTCCGCCGTAGAAGTCGCCACTCACGAGAATGTTAAGTTATGCTTTGTGAATTTTTTTGTGGCTGATGTCTGTCTGAGGTGATTGTTTAGTTTATGTATTCATGTTTTATTGATTTATCTTTATTTATGTACACGTGAGTTAGTATTTTTGTTTGATATTTTGTGTCCTAGACTAGGTATATAAACTTACTGTATTGCATGTGTAGGATTTCAAGATTAAGGTTTCTATTCATCGTTTGTGGTGAGTTCTATCAATGTTAGTTCTTGATAGAGGATTGGATCTGCATGTTGAACTATAGCTTATAATTTGTAGTGTCTCGATTGTCACCTTTGTTTTGGTATTGTGTAGGAGTTTGTAGTTATTTTTTTTTTTTTCATCATTACATACTCTCTGTTATGAAGTTCTTACAATATTATTAGACACTTAGTTTTGTAGGATTTGTGTATATATTTTGTGGTGGTGATGGGTGTTTTGATTCCTAGTTTGTGTATTGCTATAATTGCATGGAAAAAATTTTGTATTTACATAATTTAACGTAAGTTTGATTTTTTTTTTAATACAAACACGTGTTAAATGTATATTGTTATTATGCATGTAATGTACAATAAGTGTTATGTGTGTCTTGTGTATGTTTACTTCTATGCTTCTTTGTATGTGTATAATTAATAAATGTAATAATTGATCTGTTCGTGTTTCCTGACCCTTGCTTGAGATTATTCATTGTGTTTGGTGGTGGTGGTGGTGGTGACGGGGTAAGATGGTAGTGGTGGTGACAGGGTAAGGTGGCAGTGGTGGTGGTGACGGGGTAAGATGGTAGTGGTGGTGACAGGGTAAGGTGGCAGTGGTGGTGATGATTTAAGATAAGGTGGTGGTGGTGACAGGGTATGGTAATAGTGGTGATGAGTGAGTATGTGTGTGTTTCAAGGTGGTGAGTGGGTTGGTGGTGAGTGTCAGTTTACTCAAAAGTCTAATAAAGTTAAAAACAAATGAAACGAAACGTCACTAAGAAAATATATACATAGTTTCGAATCACTGGAAGGAAGGAAGAGAGAGAGAGAGAAAAGGGGGGTGGGGGTGAATTACATATCCTATCATTATATATATATTATGAAAATTAGTGATAATAAAGATGATACTAATTATAATGATTAATGATAATATGATCGGGAGGAGAAGAGGTGATGAGTGGTGGTGATGATGGTGGTGGTGGTGATGACAGCTTAACATAACGCATTTACTCACACACTCACTCTCTCACAGGTAGATGCAGAGAACACAGTATAATAGGCACGTTGATCCAATAATTATGAGAACAATGCACAGTTATTGAGTTTAAGCAAGAAATAAGTGATAATGAGTTGTTATATAGTGATAGTGTTATGGGGTGCCGCGTGAACTCATCATTATTATTATACATGTAGACAGGAAGTGATGTGTGTTCGTATGTTTGTGTGTATAAAACAATCTCTCTGAAACACACACACACACACACACACACACACACACACACCAAAAAAAAATAGTTTCGATTTACTAGTAGATACAATGTGTTCTTTTAAAAATGAATAAGTAAGTGTTAGGTATAAAGGCATATTACATATTTATTTTGGTAGGAAACATACAATAGCGTGGTTATAGGCATACATAGGCCGGGTAGGCAGGTGTGAAGGATTAGGGTGGCGGCAGATGCTTCTGTGACCTTAACTTTGGTCAGGTCATGTGGAGGGTGGGTGTGGTGTGAGGGGGCGGGGGTAACGTGAGGTGGGGGAAGGGGAAGGAGAGACAAAGACAGGGGGAGTGTGTGTGTGATAATGATGATAATAATAATAATGATAATAAATAACTATAATGATTAATGATACTACATAGGATCGGGAGGAGAAGAGGGAAACAAAGGAAGATAGAAGTATTAGAACATTATAACACAAAGAAGAAGAGAAAGAAGAAGGAAGATGAGATATATAATAGCGAGGATGATTATATTACAGAAAAAAAATACTTAAATAAGAAAAGAAAAAAGAAAAAAATAGCAATGAAAGTGGAAGACGAAGAATGAAAAGTAATAATATATCAATAAAAAAAAAGAATAACGATTAGAAGAAACGAAGAAAAAAATATAGAAATAAAGAACTAGAAATGAAATAAAGAACTAAAAATTAACAAAGCATAAAGGTCAGCTATAGTCACCATGCAGAGAACAATGGGAGGAGGGCGAGGGGGGCGGGGTTATGTGAGGTCAGGGGTCATGTAGGGAGTGGAGTGAAGCTGGGTCAGGTAATTAACTACATCAGGTGAGCAGAAGGGAGAGGGGGGGAGGGGAAGGAGTCACAAAACCAGATCATTCTACACCTGACCTTAGAAGAGACAGCACCTTAAGTTTTTTCTTCGCAACCTCAAAAATTTTCCTGCAAGCTGAAGAGAGAAGATTTAAGTGTTGATAATTCTTTCGATTCTAATCCTCTACGCGGGTTTGTCTCCCTCCTGAAGGCGAAGAAGAAGAAGAAGTGGTGACGGTGTTGTGATCGTGTGTGTTGTGTGTCCAAGAGCATGATGAGTTTACTGGCGTTGATCGTAGGAGGACTTGTGGTGTGCTTACTGCTGATGATGATGTTTGCCAAAGTGTGCTGCAAGGTAAGTGTGCTTGTGTATGTGTGTTTTTTTCTCTCTTCCATTGTGTGTGTATGTGGATGGTCTACGTTTTTTTATTTTCTTTTTCTTCCTGCATGTGTGTGTGTGTGTGTGTGTGTGTGTGTGCGTGATTTTCTTTATGTGTCTTATCTTATTTTCTTCCTGTGCAATGATTATAAGTATTTCCTATAGGTATGTTATTTTTTTTTTGGTGTGTATATATATATCACATTTAAATCTTCCTCTCCAGGATTACGAGGATGACGAGGAGAAGGAGGAGAGGAAGAGGTGGCGATCAAGAGCACCATCTAGTGCCGTGATCGATCAACCTCAGCCACGCATTACACAAGGTAGATGGACACCTAGAAACCTCTTCCCGAAGCTCCTGCCCTCTTCCCTCCACCCTAACCTCCTCCCTCCCAGGCCCTTCCCTTCTACTACCCCCCTGCTTAATGATACCACGGAGTCTCCTTCAGTAATTATGTTTTCAAGGAGTTTCGTCCGTAAACCTATGCCTCCTTCTGCTGCTGCTAAGTCCTCTGTCTCCATGTCTGGCTTTTCTCTGCCTTCCTCGTATGTTCCTTATGTTCCTCCTTCTCGACCTTGCCTCCCTGTGATCCCTTCCACTGCCCCTGTCCTCCCTGTTCTCCCTGCCCTCCCTGCCCCTGTAAGGAAGTTCCCCTCTCGGGCCACTGCCTCAATCCACCCTGCCAAGTTTGCTGGTGTGACTCCCGTCAACTCCGTGCTTCCCGTGCGGACTTGTCAGGCGCCGCTCCAGCAGGCGTTCTCGTCCCTACTGACGGAGCAGCAGGACAGGACGAGGGAGTGTGTGCTCTCTAACTTGGTGAGGCAGGTCTTCCCGACGGTGCAGGCCTCGGCGAAGAACTGTGAAGGTTGCTCTCAGGGACTCGAGCTCCTGAAACAATGGGTAAGTGTGTCTGTCTATCTATCTGAGGGAGGGTGAGAGAGAGTCATGGCTTTTCTTCCATAATCTAGTAATATTATTTTTCAGTAATGGATTAATTTATTCTATAGGGTAAACTAATGCGTTTTAGCTTATGAATATAATCCTTTCATTTGTTTCGTTCACTCAAAGCAGAATGCAATTGTTTTAAAAATTGACTTACATCAAAATAAATAATGATAGTTACGATCTATATGTGGGCCAAATTAAGTTAACCTTTTCTTTATTAATCCAGACAATTATTAATGATGGTTTATTTTTTCATCATGCATAGAAGGAAGGAAGGAAGGAATTCATAGAACTAATAATAATATTTTCTCTTTTATTTTCAGACTAAGGAGCTACCCATCGAAGGTCAGCCTGACAAGCTTCTACAGACCGAGGTGGAGGTGGAGGAGCAGCAGACGAGGGTGTAGAGGCGGGAAGATGGCTGTGTATCCCCTTAACACGACCCCATATCACCCTGAGCCGTGAGATTGGATCGGATACAAGTGTTTTTTTTTATATATTTCAAATGATAAGCTCGTCTGTCTGCGAGTGATGGTGACTATTGAGTGAGACTGAAGTGATAAGTGTGTCTGTAATGTCAGTGCCTTACTTAAACGTGATACATACAATGAAGTCTTCCATAGTATACATTTTTAAACCCATACATGTGCTGTGAACTACTTAACCAGAATATTAATAAAAAATAAAATAAAAAAAATATATATTGGTTTCTCATTTTATCATTCCATTTTTTCTGAATAAATGCTTTTGACTCCGTTCTCTTTGCCGTTTGTTTATGTTTATTTTTGTTAACCAATCCGCGGTGAGTATATGACGTCACATGACCAATCAGAGGCAGCTTGACATGACCATTAGCCAATCAGAGCCACGGAGAGGAGTGAGGCTGGCGGAGGGGCTGTGAGGAGTGTGATCTGCGGTGAATCCATGTCAATATCACCATTATTTACACTACTAAGGGAACGGAACACACTGGGAAGCACCTCAGGAACACATTAGGTGAGTCTCCCTTTAATATGGTGGTGTTAGAGGTGTTTTAAAGGTGTTATTGTAATGGTTTCTTCCCCTCCCTGGTATGTGGTGGTGTTGGGTATAATGTTTTCAGCCTTATTGATGTGTGGAATTATGTGCGTTCACTCTTAATGCGTGTGTGTGTGTGTGTGTGTGGAGGGAGGTGGATGGGGTGAGGTTGGGTTTGGTTTCTATTGGTGGGGGTATTGAAATGGGGTGGTGTGGTGTTGTATGGGGTGTGGTGTGTGTGGGGTGATGACTGATGTGTGTGTGTGTGTGTGTGTATTTGGTGGTGGTGATGACTGGTTGTGTGTGTGTGTGTATGGTGTTGGTGTAAGGAGTGTGGTGGTGGTGATGACTGGTGTGTGTGTGTGTGTGTATGTTGTTAGTGGTGTGTTGTGGTGACGTAGAAAACAATATACATGAATTTTGTTTGTCTTTTCTTGTGGTTTGAACTGCATTGCTAGTATGATTGTTAAGTATGAGTATGCATGTGTCATATTCTACACAAATAAAGAAAAACAAAACTATATATATACAAGAATACGTTGAAATGATATCAAAATAATGAAGTTTATGAATATTTACATTATTCTAACAGAGGAAACTTCACACCTCAATTCAACGTTTGAGTATAATTAACCAAACTTAATATAACCTAACTTGTCAATTTTATAAGGTTTAGAAAATATCTCATTGTTTTAGCTATTTCGACCCAAGTTTGTGAAGAAAATATAGGTAACTTTGCAATTCTATAACAAAACTAGTAAGGTGTTTCCAGGGGCGAGAGGGAGACACGATATCTATAAGACAATAACAATTACATCAAAATAATAGATCTGACTAATTTGAGGCTGAAACAAAATTGAACAGAGGCACCTTTTATGAGCTTAGATTCTATTGCCTCTTTACTATCTCTATGGTAAGCAACGTGGGCTGTGGTGTGGTCTGTATCTTGTGGTGAACTGTGGTGAAAAGATGACTGTGTGGAAATGTAGATATAATTCCATCTATCTGTTAATTTTAGGAGATATTTTTATTAGGTAGATATTATTGCATCTATCAGGACTAATTGTAGGAGATATTATCATTAGGTAGAATTGATTATGGACACAACAGGAAGTAAGAATTCAAAATAAATGATCCTCTGTTTATATTCACACATCTCACTACTTAAAAAAACAACTATACTATATAATGGGATAAAATACATATATAAGTGTATAATCATTTTTTTTTTTTTTTATATATATACACACTCAATTTTTTGTTGAATTACTATACATGTTTATTGTGCTTTAGGGAAGTTATTTTTTTATTGTATCTAAAAATATATGTAATGTATGATGTATTACTATTGGCACTGATGGGTGAGCCTGTAGTGCCTGTGTGTGTGTGTGTGCGTGTGTGTGTGCGTCAAGGATATAGGTAATCACAAACTAGGCAACGAACGGTACAATACTAACACCCAAACATGAAGAGAGTCGACAAAAGTAAGTAGGGTTTCAAAAATAGCTAAATCCCAGATACTATCATTAATTCCTAGTATCACGAGGAAATGTATAATACTAGAACTAACTATATACTATCACCTTTACCCTGGGTGGTGGAGGCAACCTTGAGGAATATCTGTATAGGGGACGGCACGGAGGGTGATAATACAAGCATTAAGAGGAATAATGTGTGCTGAGAGATGACGCGTTGGATGTTACGGAATGAGTTTGTGTGTTGTTGGTTTTTTAGTCGCTGTGGTAAAGATGTGGCACAGTTTTTTTTGTAGCTATATACAGACACAGATAAATAGTTCAATATATGCGTATGAGTCCAGACTGGCGTTGATTTTGAAATATATTAACCTAGTTGTAACATTCAGGAAAATAGTTATACTCGTGCTGTCCCGTCTCCATATCTATACGTACTATCTAGCTTTGCCTTGAATTCATAAACTGTTCTTGTATTACACTATTTATTCCCTTTTCCAAACCATTCCTCACCTCTACGCATCGTTGTGGGACACTGAACTTATTGATATCTCTTCTACAGATGTTCTTTTTCAGTTTCTTTCCATGTCCTCTTGTGTTCCTGGTGTACAAAATTAGTCCATCTTCTCTATTTGTTTTTCTAATTTCTTTCATCACTCTGTACACTGGTAATAGGTCTTCTCTTTCCCTCCTCGGCTCCAATGTTATAAGAGCCAGTATCTGCAGCCTCTCTTTGTAGGACAGTTTTCTTAATTTTTGGGGAAGCCTTGTTACTGCTGCTCTTTGTATTCTCTCCAGTTTATTTTATTTTATTTTATTTTATTTTATTTTATTTTATTTTATTTATTTTTTTATATACTTGGAGTCCATATATTGTTGCTGGATATTCTAATCTTGAACGTACCAAAGACGTTATCATTATCTTAATCATATCTTCATCCGTGTGTGTGTGTGTGTGTGTGTGTGTGTGTGCGTACTGTGCAGGGGGGAAGTATAATGAAAAAATACGTATATCTACATTAACTTAACTAAGGGGGAGAAAAAAATCACCACAATTTGCATAGTCGTTTATCTTGTTAGGTGATTAATTTTGATGCTGGTAGTGACGAGGATGATTATGTGGATAGTTATAGTAGTAGTAGTAGTAGTAGTAGTAGTAGTAGTAGTAGTAGTAGTAGTTAATAGTAATAGTTATAGTGGCATTAGTGTGGCTTTCCTCCTGAACCTAACTACTGTCCTGTCGTCATTGTGTTATGTAGTTATGGTGTGGTTTGTGCAATCACTCGTGTCATTGGCGGCCAGGAGGAGTTGTTGCATTTACGGGGCTTCCTTCCTTCACACTAAAGCAGGTTAAGTGGCAGGCAGGTAGGTAGGTAAACAGGCAGGCAGGTTAACAGGCAGGCAGGTAGGTAGGTAGGTAGGTAGGTAGGTAGGTAGGTAGGTAGGTAGGTAGGTAGGTAGGTAGGTAGGTAGGTAAACAGGCAGGCAGGCAGACAGGTGATGTATTGAGGTGGTTACAAAATATTATGATTAGTACTGTATTTTGATTAGTACTTTGAGCTGCAGAATTGTTTTTATTATTATTATTATTATTATTATTGTTATTATTATTATTTAGTGTGTGCTTCTTTGTTTGTCTGTGTGTGTGTGTGTGTGTGTCTGTCTGTCTATCTATGTGTGTGTGTCTATGCATCTGTTTTAATATCTATCTTGCATCATCTTCAAGGGTGTGGCCATGACAGAAGGGCATCCACTTGTTCCTGTACACATACTTCACCCTCACATACTACATACATACATACATACATACATACTTACATACTTCACCCTTACACACTTCACTCCTCTCTCTCTCTCTCTTTCTCTCTCTCATTCCCTCACCCTGCTATCAACATTTTATAAAGTGCTTTCATTTCAAACCTAAACGAATATCTTCATCTTAACTATCTTATCATCTCATCTTCTATATTGTTTCTCCTTATCTTGTCTCGTCTCCTCTCATCTCCCGCCCTCTCCTCTCCCGTCCTCTCCAGGTGATCTGTTTGTGTAAAGGTGCCGCCCTTCACCACCTCGTCTGCCACTCAAAGGGTCGTACATTCTTTCTTTCTCCCTCGCTTGGTATGCTAAGAGTAAAGATTCAGTATATACCTTGATTTCTCTTATAATTGACTTTGTTTGTTGTTTGTTCATACTTTCTTTCTTTCACTCTCATTTGGTATGTTGATTTTTTGTGTGTGAAGTTTAATTTTTCTTATAGTTCATTTTCTCTCACACGACAAGCAACTTACGTACAGTCAATTCATTTTTTTTTCCTCCTCGTCTGTTTCCGTCAAAGTTATGTGAGTAGGTTAGGATCGGTGTATGTATTTTCCGGCGATTCATTTTATTTCCTTCGTCTGTTTTTCTCAAAGTTATGTTAGTACGTAGGTCAGGATTTATGTGTTGTTTTACCGTGAAAGTCATTTGACCCGGGTAGCAGTGCGCATTAAGTAAGCCGGATTATCAAAAACGCCGTACTGGAGACCCTATCACCAATATTTAACCTCAAAACATTAATACATTTTTATCGACATCAATACAAGAGTGTTTATATCGCTTTATCTTGCAATTTTTGAGTATAGAATAAGATGTGTTGCAAGTGATCTGGTGTGAGAGAGTTATGAGGTTGTGAGTGCAGAGTGGATGCTAAGTTTAAAGATAAGATTGGATCAAGTTATGGATGGGGATGCCTGGAGGAGGTAGTGTTGAGGGATAGATTAAGGGAACTACCTGCTTACCTGCTTACCTGCTTACGTGTAGGTCGACAATCCTCTTTATTATGCCCTTATGTTCTTTTATAAGCGTAGAGAAATCTGAACTAAACTCCATCGCAGCTTCTTGGTCAGCGGAGTTTTTTTTCACCATCAGCGTCCAGCACCCTTATGCCGTGCTGGGTCTTAAAGGTGCTGAGCTAACCGTCAGAAACATTTATTTGTCTCAATATTAATTTTTCTGGTATAATTTAGTATGGTGATGGGTTCAGGGATAGGCTTACTCTAAGAATGTTTGTGTTTGAACCTGTCTTAAAGGGCTTCATCTAGGGCTTCCAGGGTGGGTTTGGTTTGAGTTCTTCTCTCGTCACATCCTTTCATAGTTTCCCCAACACTAGCATTGACCTTCAACTCTTTACTCTGCTCCTTAATGTCATAAAGAGTAGAATTGCTGATGTTGTATTCCTGTGTTAAAATTGACACTTTCACATCTCTCTCTTATAATGTTTTAATATTTCTAGTTTATTATTAATTGTTAGAGTCACATGCTTACGCTTTAACCCTGATTTATGTGAGGGTGTGTTAGCTGTGGTGAAAGTAACGTAAAGTAAGGAAATTATGCGAGAGTAAACACTGCCACCACAAGCAAGGCACAAGGAAGGCAGACTCGGCTTTGTGGGTGTATGGCTGTGTTGGGATAATCTGGTGCGGCATATTTACATAACATTTTTTATTAATTTATCTACTTGATGGAACGGGTGGTAAAATTTGGATTTTGCTACCTCTATATAATGAAGATTGGCCTTTATCTTGAGGCAGCAGGTGTGGGGAAGGTCAGAGGAAGGCAATGGAAAACACACGGGTATTTGAACAAACGCTGCTGTTTTAGGCATGAATGTGTGTGGAATTATGTTGATTACGTATAAATATATTAAAAAAAAATGAAAAACAAAACTACACAGGATTGGAATGGAGTATACATTGAAAAATTTATAGAAATATTTATGGTATTTTCACACAGCTGGTTCTTAGATTAGATAGGTATTTATTTACACAAAAAGTATACCAAAAAAAAAAAAAGATTATTAAAATTAAAAAGTAATTAAAAACACGTGCTTTGTCTTCTCATTAATATTGTTATAAGGAATGTCTGATATTTTTTTCATCAACATAAGAGGAGTATTAATTTTTGTATAAAATAAAATTAATTCATTTTTAGAAATAAAAGTTTCCTGTGAAGTGATCTGAAACTTTACTATAACTATTACATTGTACCTATGCACAATATAGTTTAAAAAGATCAAACTCCATTAGCAAACAAAAAATTTAGTTCCCAGACTAGAAAAAATTACGTTCAGATTAGTTTTACAAATCCCAAGAGTCTGTAAGATGGATAAGCTTGCTATTAAGCTTACTTATGAACTGCTCTGAGCTGTAAGAACCATTACAAGATAATACGTGGAAGTTAAGAATATACGTGTTCCTTACCAGGTAGCAAGGAGTGTGTAGGAGTTGGCTTGGGTTACTGATCCTTACCATATCCTATTAATTTGTTATTGATGCAGCTTAACAGTGCACTAAAAGTAATGTGTTATATTTTTGTGTGTTGTGAGGGAAGGTTGACGTGGTTATTACAATACAAACACTGCTAGATGTTCTTTTGAGACCTGGCTTAGCATAGATAACACGTGTATTATTATTATTATTATTATCATTAGTAGTAGTAGTAGTAGTAACAGTTTCAAGAGGAAAACCAATACAACAACAACAAAAACAAAAATAAAATAGAATAGAATAAAGAGTCATGGTGGTGATGGTGGTGGTGGTGTTGTTGGTGTGAGTAAGAATGACAAGTATGAGGAGTGTCGGCACCTTCCCTCCTTTGAAGATGGCGAGACTGTATGGCCGGTCAGGGGAGGCGGTGGTGGTGTGAATGTGTTAGCTGGGCGGGGTGTGGGCGTATGTATGAGAGAGAGAGAGAGAGAGAGAGAGAGAGAGAGAGAGAGAGAGAGAGAGAGAGAGAGAGAGAGAGAGAGAGTGCCACTACCACCACCACCACCACCACCAGAGAGTGCCAGCAACAACATCACCCCAGCAGTAGTCAGTTTACAAGCAGAGGCGGTGGGATGCACACGCCTCTGC
>JAPQNM010000033.1:557761-562761 GCA_029783475.1 Metacarcinus magister
ACACACACACACACACACACGCACATGATATAAAACACGCACACGCAGTCTCCCCCACGACAAGAACATAAAAATGGGAAAACGTACATGAGGAGGAAAGGGAGAGAGGAGGAAGGGGAGAGAGAGAGAGAGGGAGAGAGAGGAGGGGAGGAAGAAAGAGAGGGAGGAAAGGAGAGAAAGTCTTCCTTCACTCACTTTGCTCTCTCTCTCCTCTCTCTCTCTCTCTCTCTCTCTCTCTCTCTCTCTCTCTCTCTCTCTCTCTCTCTCTCTCTCTCTCGCTAAACTTTTTATCACATCAATTTTTTTTTCTTTCTTTCTGTGGGAATTTAATTTTAAGACAAGTAATTCTGGTCCTTTGCCAAAATTAGAGAGAGAGAGAGAGAGAGAGAGAGAGAGAGAGAGAGAGAGAGAGAGAGAGAGGAGAGAGAGAGAGAGAGAGAGAGAGAGAGAGAGACTAGCCAATCAACAACTTGTAAATCGAATCAAAAGTGTAAATCTCTTTCCCTTCATCTGTTTTTCATCTTTTTTTTTAATATTATTATTTTTCCTTTTGAAGTCTTCTCTCTCTCTCTCTCTCTCTCTCTCTCTCTCTCTCTCTCTCTCTCTCTCTCTCTCTCTCTCTCTCTCTCTCTCTCTCTCTCTCGCGCTCATATTGAAACGTGGGTGGAGTAGACCGCAGACTTTCAGAGAGAGAGAGAGAGAGAGAGAGAGAGAGAGAGAGAGAGAGAGAGAGAGAGAGAGAGAGAGAGAGAGAGACTATTTAAGCTGGTAAAGTATTGAAGTAAAGGAAGGAAATTGGAAGTCTGGCGGCATTATCATAAGAGCTTGAAGGAGGAACACATAGGAACACATAGGAAGAACAAACAGCAACAGTCCTGCTGGCCCTTACGAGGCTGTTTGTGAGTACACTGTCTACTCTAGAGTGAAGGATACAGGATAGGTGGAAATTTTGAAAACTTATTAATATTTTGAAACTTATTATTATTTTGAAAACTCGTGAAGGTTATTCTAAGTGTGTTTTTATTGTGTTTTTGTTGTGTTGATCAGGAATCTGGACTCAGTTTTATCATTACTGTCACGGAAATGCATTTTTCAATTTTGGACCGAAATTTTCCACCAGAATTGAGGTCGAAGTCATCTTTGTCATTTTACTACGAAACTATTACTCCTACAGTTTAAATGTTTATATACAAATTTATTAAGCTTGATGAGCTCTATCTAAATATCATATCAGATTTAAAATATATTGAACCGTTTAAGAAAAAAATAATGTTTTGTGTAAGTTTTGTTAAAAACACATATTTAGCATTTTCTCAATAACCAATAGTCGAATTATATTTCTGTATAGCTCATTAGAACGGGCGTCTCATGCTCAATCTTTACTAATATATACAACTTTTACGTAATCCTCATACTTTTCAAGTTATTTCAAAAAACGTAATTTCTTGAAAAAAATCTAAGGGTGTCACCTTGGAAATTTGATAAAAAAATTTCACACCTCAGAATGTGATGAAAATTTCTACAATGATGTTTTGGGTCAAAATGAACACGAATCTGGACTTATTTTTATCATTACTAGAATATCAAACTGTATTTCACCACCTCCGAATGTGAATATTATACACTAATATACACTATCTAATCTAGAGTGAAGGATACAGGATAGTAAGGGTGAAGGCTTCTCTCCCCAGCCATGGCTGGCAGGGAAAGGAAGGCCAACCAAGACCAGACTGTCACTACTGTCACTACCACTACTACTACAACTACTGTCACTATCACTACTGTCACTACCACTACTGTCACTACCACTACTACTACCACTACTGTCACTACCACTACTGGTACCACTACTTCCTGGCAAGCGATGTCAGGCCACTAGCGACGTCTTTTGAATCGACATTTCGTAAGTTAGGTACATCAGGATGAACTTACTCAAAGTTTGCTACGTTAACGGATAGTATTTTAGTTGTGGATTGGCTTCTAAATATTTGTCAAGTCTATTTTTGAACGTAGTAATTGTTTTACTGTCGACGACATTGGCGGGCAGGGAGTTCCAAACGTTAACGATCCGATTGAAAAAGAAGTGCTTGGCTTTGTTTGATGTGAATCTTTTACCAGTAATCTTAAAAGAATGACGTCTTCTTGTTATATTTGATCAATCAAAAGTAATGTAATCTTCTGTATTGATATTATCGAATCCTTTGATTATCTTGAACATTTCAATGAAATCCCCTCGGATCCTTCGTTTCGGTGGTAATGGCAGGTTAAACATAACTTATTGCCAGTATTAACCCTTACACTGCCGAGGTCTTTTCTAAGTGTTCGATTTATAGATTTAAAAAAAAATTATGATTTTATTCAAATTTTTCTTATTAATGATAAAAATAAATATTAATGATAAACATAAATATTAATGATAAAAATAAATAATAATGATACAAATAAATAATAATGATAAAAATAAATATTAATTATGAAAATAAATATTAATGATAAAAATAAATATTAATGATAAAAAATAAATATTAATGATAAAAATAAATATTAATGATAAAAATAAATATTAATGATAAAAATAAATATTAATGATAAAAATAAATAATAATGATAAAAATAAATATTAATGATGAAAATAAATATTAATGATAAAAATATATATTAATGATAAAAATATTTATTAATGATAAAAATAAATATTAATGATAAAAATAAATATTAATGATAAAAATAAATAATAATGATAAAAATAAATATTAATGATAAAAATATATATTAATGATAAAAATATATATTAATGATAAAAATATATATTAATGATAAAAAATAAATATTAATGATAAAAATAATATTAATGATAAAAATATATATTAATGATAAAAAATAATATTAATGATAAAAATATATATTAATGATAAAAATATATATTAATGATAAAAATAAATATTAATGATAAAAATATATATTAATGATAAAAATATATATTAATGATAAAAATAAATATTAATGATAAAAATAAATATTAATGATAAAAATAAATAATAATGATAAAAATAAATATTAATGATAAAAATATATATTAATGATAAAAATATATATTAATGATAAAAATATATATTAATGATAAAAATAAATAATAATGATAAAAATAAATATTAATGATAAAAAATAAATATTAATGATAAAAATATATATTAATGATAAAAATATATATTAATGATAAAAATATATATTAATGATAAAAATAAATATTAATGATAAAAATATATATTAATGATAAAAATATATATTAATGATAAAAATAAATATTAATGATAAAAATAAATATTGATGATAAAAATAAATATTGATGATAAAAATAAATAATGATGATAAAAATAAATAATGATGATAAAAATAAATAATGATGATAAAAATAAATAATGATGATACAAATAAATATTAATGATAAAAATAAATATTAATGATAAAAATAAATATTAATGATAAAAATAAATATTAATGATAAAAATAAATAATAATGATAAAAATAAATAATAATGATAAAAATAAATATTAATGATAAAAATAAATATTAATGATATAAATAAATATTAATGATAAAAATAAATAATAATGATAAAAATAAATATTAATGATAAAAATAATATTAATGATAAAAATAAATAATAATGATAAAAATAAATAATGATAAAAATAAATATTAATGATAAAAATAAATATTAATGATAAAAATAAATATTAATGATAAAAATAAATAATAATGATAAAAATAAATATTAATGATGAAAATAAATATTAATGATAAAAATAAATATTAATGATAAAAATAATATTAATGATATAAATAAATATTAATGATAAAAATAAATATTAATGATAAAAATAAATATTAATGATACAAATAAATATTAAAGATACAAATAAATAATAATGATATAAATAAGTAATAATGATAAAAATAAATATTAATGATAAAAATATATATTAATGATAAAAATATTTATTAATGATAAAAATATATATTAATGATAAAAATATATATTAATGATAAAAATAAATATTAATGATAAAAATAAATATTAATGATAAAAATATATATTAATGATAAAAAATGAATATTAATGATAAAAATATATATTAATGATAAAAATATATATTAATGATAAAAATATATATTAATGATAAAAATAAATATTAATGATAAAAATAATATTAATGATAAAAATATATATTAATGATAAAAAATGAATATTAATGATAAAAATATATATTAATGATAAAAATATATATTAATGATAAAAATAAATATTAATGATAAAAATATATATTAATGATAAAAATATATATTAATGATAAAAATAAATATTAATGATAAAAATAAATATTAATGATAAAAATAAATATTAATGATAAAAATAAATATTAATGATAAAAATAAATATTAATGATAAAAATAAATATTAATGATAAAAATATATATTAATGATAAAAATAAATATTAATGATAAAAATATATATTAATGATAAAAGTATATATTAATGATAAAAATAAATATTAATGATAAAAATAAATATTAATGATAAAAATAAATAATAATGATAAAAATAAATATTTATGATAAAAATATATATTAATGATAAAAATAAATATTAATGATAAAATAAATATTAATGATAAAAATATATATTAATGATAAAAATATATATTAATGATAGAAATATATATTAATGATAAAAATATATATTAATGATAAAAATATATATTAATGATAAAAATATATATTAATGATAAAAATATATATTAATGATAAAAGTATATATTAATGATAAAAATAAATATTAATGATAAAAATAAATATTAATGATAAAAAATAAATAATAATGATAAAAATAAATATTAATGATAAAAATATATATTAATGATAAAAATATATATTAATGATAAAAATATATATTAATGATAAAAATAAATATTAATGATAAAAATATATATTAATGAT
>JAPQNM010000033.1:566967-579467 GCA_029783475.1 Metacarcinus magister
GTGTGTGTGTGTGTGTGTGTGTGTGTGTGTGTGTGTGTGTGTGTGTGTGTGTGTGTGTGTGTGTGTGTGTGTGTGTGTGTGTGTGTGTGTGTGTGTGTGTGTGTGTGTGTGTGTGTGTGTGTGTGTGTGTGTGTGTGTGTGTGTGTGTGTGTGTGTGTGTGTGTGTGATAGGAATAAAGCTTTTTGAGTGGGTTTGAAGCCTCAGAAAAAAATGGAGACAAAAAAGAACAAGCCTCCTTTGGTGACTGGCTAAGCTAAACTATCAGATGACGGAGTGGAACACTAGACACTGAAGTGAAGTACAAAGGGTTTTTGAAAAATTTTAGAAGTGGTAGGTCTATTTTGAGTGAAGTGAAAGATACGTTGATGCCTAACCTTGCCTTCCTTCCTTCCAGTGACCAAGCTGGTGGGCAGTGACCCGGTGGAGTTTGACCAGCCAGAGTATGAGGTGACGGTTCTTGAGAACACCCGCGCAGACCACCTGCTGCGGCTGTCTGCCAGGGTGCGGGCCACAGGTAGGTCTCCTATCAGGGTACAGGCGATATATATATATATATATATATATATATATATATATATATATATATATATATATATATATATATATATATAACTTGGCTAAAGGGACGGTTCGATCGGAGATGAAGTGACCTGATCCCTTGGGCTCCATTCCCATCGATGTTCAGATGGTCTCACACTCTTGTCTGAATAACATTCTTGTACGTGTTATCGATACAACTACATACAAACACAAAGCTATTAGAGAAACCAAACTGCAAAACTCATTTTTTTCCGAATAGAGAACACTGGATAAAAGAACATATCACACCGCCCCAAACTACTAAACGTGAAGCTTCAACGTATATTTATTTCTTTACTATCGAAAAAAAATCACATATGCAAACTATATTTTCTTATCAACGTTATTGAGACGAAGTTTACGGCAATGACATCCTCATCTTCGTTCTCTGGCAAGAAGTGAATCTTCCCAAGATTACATTTTCTTAATTTCGCAAGTAGTATAGCGGCTTGTGGTTTCCTTCCTTACCCAACCCAACGTTCCTCTGCCTTTGACTGCTTCTCCTCTTTATTCTCCGTCTTTCCTCTGCCATTGCCTCATATCATCTTCTCTTTTCCCCTCCCATCCAAACGCACGATATGATATTAGGAAATGGACAGAAAAATATATCAATTCTGTTTGGGAAAGAAAATCTAACGGGATGCACACAAACATTGATCGCGAGGGAAAAATAAAAATTGCATAAAGATAGTATGCATACAACAAATGTAACTTATTGGTAAATCATAAAAATCCATTTACGATGTATATTATACGTACTTACCAGTTCTGTGTTTAGTGTTATTTCTTCCATCACAACCACTCCACTTGCTTCTTTTTGTAATATAGATTACAATTGATGAATAAATAATGTAATAATAATATTATTAATAATAATGATAATAATAATAATAATAATAATAATAATAATAATAATAATAATAATAATAATAATAATAATAATAATAATAATAAAAAAAAATAATAATAATAATAATAATAATAATAATAATAAAAAAATAATAATAATAATAATAATAATAATAATAATAATAATAATAATAATAAAAAAAATAATAATAATAATAATAATAATAATAATAATAATAATAATAATAATAATAATAATAATAATAATAATAATAATAATAATAATAATAATAATAATGACAATTATAATAATAAAAACCAATAACAACAATAATAACTAAGACAACAAAAATAAAAATAATAATCCTTGATCCCAATACATTTTACACAGTCGCTACTTAAGAAGCGCGAGTGGCATAAAGAATACAATTACAATCACTCTGTATAGGTCAGCAGAAAACAATCGAAGCGTGATGGAAACAAAACTCCATTGCGTTCTGAACACGCTAGACAAAAAAATGTCACTCTACATCAAGATGTTACTTATAGTTGTTACAATACGTTACTACACAACATCGGCTGTGCGGGTGCTGTTCACACAAGAGAGTTGTCAGTTATAACAGCATTTTAGCTCAGTGAGATACGAAATTATGCGTAAGATAATGTCCCGAATATGACAACGTTGTACACATGCAATTGCTTTCTCGTCCAGCGTGGGGAGGTACATACTCTATAAAGTCCGCAACATGGACCGGATTCAGCACTACGATGCGATTGCGAGTACCGCGCGCACAATGAGAGCGATCCACTATACCTTTTCATACCATCGTTTTTGCACACAGCGGGCGATAAATTCATGCTCCGATAGACGGCTAAAGCCGATTCTTTTTTCATGACCTGTCAAGTTATTGCAGGTTACGTCAAATGTATCGCGTTAGTATTACAGGTGGTAGTGTGAAGGAATCACATAACCTGCGTGGACTTTTTAATGATTGCTGGTTGATTTGATTATTACTTGTAATAGCAGATGACTTTGTGGACATTTTCCCGTAAATGCAAAACAACTAGTGAAGGATCGTAGGTGACGCTCCAGACGGATTATCTGACAAAATTTCATTACTGCGTAATTATTAGTCATAGAACAAATATTCATAATTTCAGTTTTACAGTTTAATTAGGTCTATCAGATGCTGCAATGATATTTCCAATATCTAATAACTTTCAAGAAAATGAGGAGGAAATTCATATTTTAATATAAATATTAAGTTTCATTTTACTGCGTAATTATTAGTCATAGAACAAATATTAATAATGACAGTTGTACGGTTTAATTAGGTGTATCAGATGCTGCAATGATATTTCCAATATCTCTAATAGCTTTCGGGAAAATGAGGAGGAAATTCATTTTTTAAATATATATTGTTTCATTTTACTGCGTAATTATTAGTCATAGAAAAAATATTCATAATATAAGTTGTACAGTTTAATTAGGTGTATCAGCTGCTGCAATGATATTTCCAATATCTCTAATAGCTTTCGAGAAAATGAGGAGGAAAGTCATGTTTTTAAATAAATATTAAGTTTCATTTTACTGCGTAATTAATAGTCATAGAACAAATATTCATAATATCAGTTGTATAGTTTAATTAGGTCTATCATATGCTGCAATTATATTTCCAATATCTCTAATAGCTTTCAAGAAAATGACGAGGAAAGTCATGTTATTATATAAAAATACGGTTTTATTTTACTGCGTAATTATAAGTCATAGAACAAATATTCATAATATCAGTTGTACAGTTGAATTAGGTGTATCAGATGATGCAATAATATTTCCAATATCTCTAATAGCTTTCGAGAAAACGAGGAAGAAAGTAATTTTTAAAAAAGTAAAATTCAGTATTTATTAGTACTAGTGAAAATATTCATAATGACAGTAGTAGATTTTAATTTGGTCTATCAGATGCTGCAATGATATTTCCAATATCTCTAATAGCTTTCGAGAAAATGAGGAGGAAAATCATGTTTTTTATATAAATATTAAGTTTCATTTTACTGCGTAATTATTAGTCATAGAAAAAATATTCATAATGAGAGTTGTACAGTTTAATTAGGTGTATCAGATGCTGCAATGATATTTCCAATATCTCTAATAGCTTTCGGGAAAATGAAGAGGAAAGTCATGTTTTTATATAAATATTGTTTCATTTTACTGCATAATTATTAGTCAAAGAAAAATATTCATAATTTCAGTTCTACAGTTTAATTAGGTCTATCAGATGCTGCAATGATATTTCCAATATCTCTAATAGATTTCGAGAAAATGAGGAGGAAATTCATGTTTTTATATAAATATTAAGTTTCATTTTACTGCGTAATTATTAGTCATAGAACAAATATTAATAATGACAGTTGTACAGTTTAATTAGGTGTATCAGATGCTGCAATGATATTTACAATATCTCTAATAGCTTTCGAGGAAATGAGGAGAAAAGTTATGTTTATATAAAAATATTAAGTTTCATTTTACTGAGTAATTATTAGTCATAGAACAAATATTCATAATGACAGTTATACAGTTTAATTAGGTGTATCAGATGCTGCAATGATATTTCCAATATCTCTAATAGCTTTCGAGAAAATGAGGAGGAAAGTCATGTTTTTAAATAAATATTAAGTTTAATTTTACTACGTAATTATTAGTCATAGAACAAATATTCATAATATTAGTTGTACAGTTTAATTAGGTGTATCAGATGCTGCAATGATATTTCCAATATCTCTAATAGCTTTCGAGAAAATGAGGAGGAAATTCATGTTTTTAAATAAATATTAAGTTTAATTTTACTGCGTAATTATTAGTCATAGAAAAAATATTCATAATATCAGTTTTACAGTTTATTTAGGTGTATCAGATGCTGCAATGATATTTCCAATATCTCTAATAGCTTTCGAGGAAATGAGGAGAAAAGTTATGTTTATATAAAAATATTAAGTTTCATTTTACTGAGTTATTATTAGTCATAGAACAAACATTCATAATGACAGTTGTACAGTTTTATTAGGTGTATCAGATGCTGTAATGATATTTTCAATATCTCTAATAGCTATCGAGAAAATTAGAAGGAAAGTCATGTTTTTATATAAATATAAAGTTTAATTTTACTGCGTAATATTAGTCATAGAACAAATATTCATAATTTCAGATTTACAGTTTAATTAGGTCTATCAGATGCTGCAATGATATTTCCAATATCTCTAATAGCTTTCGAGAAAATGAGGAGGAAAGTCATGTTTTTAAATAAAAATTAAGTTTCATTTTACTGCGTAATTATTAATCATAGAACAAATATTCATAATATCAGTTGTATAGTTTAATTAGGTCTATCAGATGCTGCAATTATATTTCCAATATCTCTAATAGCTTTCAAGAAAATGACGAGGAAAGTCATGTTATTATATAAAAATACGGTTTTATTTTACTGCGTAATTATTAGTCATAGAACAAATATTCATAATATCAGTTGTACAGTTGAATTAGGTGTATCAGATGATGCAATAATATTTCCAATATCTCTAATAGCTTTCGAGAAAACGAGGAAGAAAGTAATTTTAAAAAAAGTAAAATTCAGTATTTATTAGTACTAGTGAAAATATTCATAATGACAGTAGTAGATTTTAATTTGGTCTATCAGATGCTGCAATGATATTTCCAATATCTCTAATAGCTTTCGAGAAAATGAGGAGGAAAATCATGTTTTTATATAAATATTAAGTTTCATTTTACTGCGTAATTATTAGTCATAGAAAAAATATTCATAATGAGAGTTGTACAGTTTAATTAGGTATATCAGATGCTGCAATGATTTTTCCAATATCTCTAATAGCTTTCGGAAAAAGGAGGAGGAAAGTCATGTTTTTATATAAATATTAAGTTTCATTTTACTGCGTAATTATTAGTCATATAACAAATATTCATAATTTCAGTTCTACAGTTTATTTAGGTCTATCAGATGCTGCAATGATATTTCCAATATCTCTAATAGATTTCGAGAAAATGAGGAGGAAATTCATATTTTTATATAAATATTAAGTTTCATTTTACTGCGTAATTATTAGTCATAGAACAAATATTAATAATGACTGTTGTACAGTTTAATTAGGTGTATCAGATACTGCAATGATATTTCCAATATCTCTAATAGCTTTCGAGAAAATGAGGAGGAAATTCATGTTTTTATATAAATATTAAGTTTCATTTTACTGCGTAATTATTAGTTATAGAACAAATATTCATAATTTCAGTTTTACAGTTTAATTAGGTCTATCAGATGCTGCAATGATATTTCCAATATCTTTAATAGCTCTCGAGGAAATGAGGAGAAAAGTTATGTTTATATAAAAATATTAAGTTTCATTTTACTGAGTTATTATTAGTCATAGAACAAATATTCATAATGACAGTTGTAGAGTTTTATTAGGTGTATCAGATGCTGTAATGATATTATCAATATCTCTAATAGCTATCGAGAAAATTAGAAGGAAAGTCATGTTTTTATATAAATATAAAGTTTAATTTTACTGCGTAATTATTAGTCATAGAACAAATATTCATAATTTCAGATTTACAGTTTAATTAGGTCTATCAGATGCTGCAATGATATTTCCAATATCTCTAATAGCTTTCGAGAAAATGAGGAGGAAAGTCATGTTTTTAAATAAAAATTAAGTTTCATTTTACTGCGTAATTATTAATCATAGAACAAATATTCATAATATCAGTTGTATAGTTTAATTAGGTCTATCAGATGCTGCAATTATATTTCCAATATCTCTAATAGCTTTCAAGAAAATGACGAGGAAAGTCATGTTATTATATAAAAATACGGTTTTATTTTACTGCGTAATTATTAGTCATAGAACAAATATTCATAATATCAGTTGTACAGTTGAATTAGGTGTATCAGATGATGCAATGATATTTCCAATATCTCTAATAGCTTTCGAGAAAACGAGGAAGAAAGTAATTTTTAAAAAAGTAAAATTCACTATTTATTAGTACTAGTGAAAATATTCATAATGACAGTAGTAGATTTTAATTTGGTCTATCAGATGCTGCAATGATATTTCCAATATCTCTAATAGCTTTCGAGAAAATGAGGAGGAAAATCATGTTTTTATATAAATATTAAGTTTCATTTTACTGCGTAATTATTAGTCATAGAAAAAATATTCATAATGAGAGTTGTACAGTTTAATTAGGTATATCAGATGCTGCAATGATATTTCCAATATCTCTAATAGCTTTCGGAAAAAGGAGGAGGAAAGTCATGTTTTTATATAAATATTAAGTTTCATTTTACTGCGTAATTATTAGTCATAGAACAAATATTCATAATTTCAGTTCTACAGTTTATTTAGGTCTATCAGATGCTGCAATGATATTTCCAATATCTCTAATAGATTTCGAGAAAATGAGGAGGAAATTCATATTTTTATATAAATATTAAGTTTCATTTTACTGCGTAATTATTAGTCATAGAACAAATATTAATAATGACTGTTGTACAGTTTAATTAGGTGTATCAGATACTGCAATGATATTTCCAATATCTCTAATAGCTTTCGAGAAAATGAGGAGGAAATTCATGTTTTTATATAAATATTAAGTTTCATTTTACTGCGTAATTATTAGTTATAGAACAAATATTCATAATTTCAGTTTTACAGTTTAATTAGGTCTATCAGATGCTGCAATGATATTTCCAATATCTCTAATAGCTTTCGAGGAAATGAGGAGAAAAGTTATGTTTATATAAAAATATTAAGTTTCATTTTACTGAGTTATTATTAGTCATAGAACAAATATTCATAATGACAGTTGTAGAGTTTTATTAGGTGTATCAGATGCTGTAATGATATTATCAATATCTCTAATAGCTATCGAGAAAATTAGAAGGAAAGTCATGTTTTTATATAAATATAAAGTTTAATTTTACTGCGTAATTATTAGTCATAGAACAAATATTCATAATTTCAGATTTACAGTTTAATTAGGTCTATTAGATGCTGCAATGATATTTCCAATATCTCTAATAGCTTTCGAGAAAATGAGGAGGAAAGTCATGTTTTTAAATAAATATTAAGTTTAATTTTACTGCGTAATTATTAGTCATAGAACAAATATTCATAATATCAGTTTTACAGTTTATTTAGATGTATCAGATTCTGCAATGATATTTCCAATATCTCTAATAGCTTTCGGGAAAATGAGGAGGAAAGTCATGTTTTTATATAAATATTAAGTTTCATTTTACCGCGTAATTATTAGTCATAGAAAAAATATTCATAATGAGAGTTGTACAGTTTAATTAGGTATATCAGATGCTGCAATGATATTTCCAATATCTCTAATAGCTTTCGGAAAAAGGAGGAGGAAAGTCATGTTTTTATATAAATATTAAGTTTCATTTTACTGCGTAATTATTAGTCATAGAACAAATATTCATAATTTCAGTTCTACAGTTTATTTAGGTCTATCAGATGCTGCAATGATATTTCCAATATCTCTAATAGATTTCGAGAAAATGAGGAGGAAATTCATATTTTTATATAAATATTAAGTTTCATTTTACTGCGTAATTATTAGTCATAGAACAAATATTAATAATGACTGTTGTACAGTTTAATTAGGTGTATCAGATACTGCAATGATATTTCCAATATCTCTAATAGCTTTCGAGGAAATGAGGAGAAAAGTTATGTTTATATAAAAATATTAAGTTTCATTTTACTGAGTTATTATTAGTCATAGAACAAATATTCATAATGACAGTTGTAGAGTTTTATTAGGTGTATCAGATGCTGTAATGATATTATCAATATCTCTAATAGCTATCGAGAAAATTAGAAGGAAAGTCATGTTTTTATATAAATATAAAGTTTAATTTTACTGCGTAATTATTAGTCATAGAACAAATATTCATAATTTCAGATTTACAGTTTAATTAGGTCTATCAGATGCTGCAATGATATTTCCAATATCTCTAATAGCTTTCGAGAAAATGAGGAGGAAAGTCATGTTTTTAAATAAATATTAAGTTTAATTTTACTGCGTAATTATTAGTCATAGAACAAATATTCATAATATCAGTTTTACAGTTTATTTAGATGTATCAGATTCTGCAATGATATTTCCAATATCTCTAATAGCTTTCGGGAAAATGAGGAGGAAAGTCATGTTTTTATATAAATATTAAGTTTCATTTTACCGCGTAATTATTAGTCATAGAAAAAATATTCATAATGAGAGTTGTACAGTTTAATTAGGTATATCAGATGCTGCAATGATATTTCCAATATCTCTAATAGCTTTCGGAAAAAGGAGGAGGAAAGTCATGTTTTTATATAAATATTAAGTTTCATTTTACTGCGTAATTATTAGTCATAGAACAAATATTCATAATTTCAGTTCTACAGTTTATTTAGGTCTATCAGATGCTGCAATGATATTTCCAATATCTCTAATAGATTTCGAGAAAATGAGGAGGAAATTCATATTTTTATATAAATATTAAGTTTCATTTTACTGCGTAATTATTAGTCATAGAACAAATATTAATAATGACTGTTGTACAGTTTAATTAGGTGTATCAGATACTGCAATGATATTTCCAATATCTCTAATAGCTTTCGAGGAAATGAGGAGAAAAGTTATCTTTATATAAAAATATTAAGTTTCATTTTACCGAGTAATTATTAGTCATAGAACAAATATTCATAATGACAGTTATACAGTTTAATTAGGTGTATCAGATGCTGTAATGATATTTCCAATATCTCTAATAGCTTTCGAGAAAATGAGGAGGAAAGTCATGTTTTTAAATAAATATTAAGTTTAATTTTACTGCGTAATTATTAGTCATAGAACAAATATTCATAATATCAGTTTTACAGTTTATTTAGATGTATCAGATTCTGCAATGATATTTCCAATATCTCTAATAGCTTTCGGGAAAATGAGGAGGAAAGTCATGTTTTTATATAAATATTAAGTTTCATTTTACTGCGTAATTATTAGTCATAGAACAAATATTCATAATGACAGTTATAGAGTTTAATTAGGTGTATCAGATGCTGCATTGATATTTCCAATATCTCTAATAGCTTTCGAGAAAATGAGGAAGAAAGTCATTTTTTATATAAATATAAAGTTTCATTTTACTGCGTAATTATTAGTCATAGAACAAATATTCATAATTTCAGTTTTACAGTTTAATTAGGTCTATCAGATACTGCAATGATATTTCCAATATCTCTAATAGCTTTCGAGAAAATGAGGAGGAAATTCATGTTTTTATATAAATATTAAGTTTCATTTTACTGCGTAATTATTAGTCATAGAACAAATATTAATAATGACAGTTGTACAGTTTAATTAGGTATATCAGATGCTGCAATGATATTTCCAATATCTCTAATAGCTTTCGGGAAAATGAGGAGGAAAGTCATGTTTTTATATAAATATTAAGTTTCATTTTACTGCGTAATTATTAGTCATAGAACAAATATTCATAATTTCAGTTCTACAGTTTAATTAGGTCTATCAGATGCTGCAATGATATTTCCAATATCTCTAATAGATTTCGAGAAAATGAGGAGGAAATTCATTTTTTGTATAAATATTAAGTTTCATTTTACTGCGTAATTATTAGTCATAGAAAAAATATTAATAATGACAGTTGTACAGTTTAATTAGGTCTATCAGATGCTGCAATGATATTTCCAATATCTCTAATAGATTTCGAGAAAATGAGGAGGAAAGTCATGTTTTTAAATAAATATTAAGTTTAATTTTATTGCGTAATTATTAGTCATAGAACAAATATTCATAATATCAGTTGTACAGTTTAATTAGGTGTATCAGATGCTGCAATGATATTTCCAATATCTCTAATAGCTTTCGAGAAAATGAGGAGGAAAGTCATGTTTTTAAATAAATATTAAGATTAATTTTACTGCGTAATTATTAGTCATAGAACAAATATTCATAATATCAGTTGTACAGTTGAATTAGGTGTATCAGATGATGCAATGATATTTCCAATATCTCTAATAGCTTTCGAGAAAACGAGGAAGAAAGTAATTTAAAAAAAAGTAAAATTCAGTATTTATTAGTACTAGTGAAAATTTTCATAATGACAGTAGTAGATTTTAATCAGGTCTATCAGATGCTGCAATGATATTTCCAATATCTCTAATAGCTTTCGAGAAAATGAGGAGGAATGTCATGTTTTTATATAAATATATAGTTTCATTTTACTGCGTAATTATTAGTCATAGAACAAATATTCATAATGTCAGTTTTACAGTTTAATTAGGTCTATCAGATGCTGCAGTGATATTTTCAATATCTCTAATAGCTTTCGAGAAAATGAGGAGGAAAGTCATGTTTTTATATAAAAATTAAGTTTCATTTTACTGTGTAATTATTAGTCATAGAACAAATATTCATAATGACAGTTGTACAGTTTAATTAGGTGTATTAGATGCTGCAATGATATTTCCAATATCTCTAATAGCTTTCGAGAAAATGAGTAGGAAAGTCATGTTTTTATATAAATATTAAGTTTCATTTTACTGCGTAATTATTAGCCATAGAACAAATATTCATAATATCAGTTGTACAGTTTAATTAGGTGTATCAGATGCTGCAATGATATTTCCAATATCTCTAATAGCTTTCGAGAAAAAGAGGAGGAAAGTCATGTTTTTAAATAAATATTAAGTTTAATTTTACTGCGTAATTAATAGTCATAGAACAAATATTCATAATATTAGTTTTACAATTTAATTAGGTGTATCAGATGCTGCAATGATATTTCCAATATCTCTAATAGCTTTCGGGAAAATGAGGAGGAAAGTCATGTTTTTATATAAATATTAAGTTTCATTTTACTGCGTAATTATTAGTCATAGAACAAATATTCATAATGACAGTTGTACAGTTTAATTAGGTGTATCAGATGCTGCAATGATATTTCCAATATCTCTAATAGCTTTCGGGAAAATGAGGAGGAAAGTTATGTTTTTATATGAATATTAAGTTTTATTTTTCTGCGTTATTATTAGTCATAGAACAAATATTCATAATATCAGTTGTAAAGTTTAATTAGGTGTATCAGAACCTGCAATGATATTTCCAATATCTTTAATAGCTTTCGAGAAAATGAGGAGGAAATTCATGTTTTTAAATAAATATTAAGTTTCATTTTACTGCGTAATTATTAGTCATAGAACAAACATTCATAATGACAGTTGTACAGTTTAATTAGGTGTATCAGATGCTGCATTGATATTTCCAATATTTCTAATAGCTTTCGAGAAAATGAGGAGGAAAGTCATGTTTTTATATAAATATAAAGCTTAATTTTACTGCGTAATTATTAGTCATAGAACAAATATTCATAATGACAGTTGTACAGTTTAATTAGGTGTATCAGATGCTGCAATGATATTTCCAATATCTCTAATAGCTTTCGGGAAAATGAGGAGGAATGTCATTTTTATATATAAATATTAAGTTTCATTTTACTGCGTAATTATTAGTCATAAAACAAATATTCATAATGACAGTTGTACAGTTTAATTAGGTGTATCAGATGCTGCAATGATATTTCCAATATTTCCAATATTTTCAATATCCAATATCTAATGCTAGCTAGAAGAGCCCGTCGCTGACGGCCGACGGAGCGACGGTTATATATTGCTGCTTGCGGTGTTGCCAAACCGCAGTTATCGTACCGTAATATTATCTATTGAATATCACATAAATACTCATAAGAACGGTAATTCTGATACATAAGACAATAGAAATTTGTAAATAATGATAAAAGTTTTTACACTGGCCTATACTTATTGTAATCATACGTTTGGTATATGCATGGGAATGATATAAAGATCTTGGCACAGACGTTGTGCCGCAAACACAGGAGAGGGAGACGCTGCTGGCACATACGGTGTGCCGCAAGAACTGAATGGGTTAAAAATAAAAAGATAAGAATAAGAGTAA
>JAPQNM010000033.1:584467-586967 GCA_029783475.1 Metacarcinus magister
TATAAACAATAATCTATACAGGGAAATAAAAGGAAAATAACATAATGATTAATATTATACGATACCTCATTACCTGTTCATACCTTTACCTGTATATAATCAGCACTTATAAACATACAATCTTATACAGCACCTCAGGATGATATAACACACTCACTTGTATGTATATATAGGTAATGGAGGTTGAACAAGGGATATATAAAACTAGTTATACCATTGTTCATATATAACACACATATATAGAGGAAGGAAAGTGAATCTAACCTGAACTAACCTATCCTAACTTAACCTTTACTTACCTAACCTAACCTAACCTTACCTTACCTTACCTTAACTAACCTACCCTAATCTAACCTTTATTTACCTAACCTAACCTAAGCTAACGTAATCAAACCAAACCTAACCTAACCTAACCTAACTTATCTAACCTTATTTGACCACCCCTAACCAAACCTAACCTAACCTAACTTTATCCAAAACAGTATATCACCTTATCACGAACTAACATTATACAACACAAATTGGACATAACTTCACCTAACTTAACTTAAACACGGTCAAACCTTTTCCCTCCGTACCTAACTCACCCGAAGACCCTCGTTCAACGTACAATTAATGCAGCCTAACCAAGCCTACCCTACCCTAACCTACCCTACCCTACCCTACCCTACCCTACCCTAGCCTAGCCTTTCCTTTCAAATATATTCACTACAATACTCCGGTGCAAGAGAATTTAATTGAATACAGGGCCTTAAACCTTGCCTTTCCTCATCATTTTCAAGGTAGTATTTAAGGGCAAGTCTCATGCATTATTACAGTATATAATAAGGAGCCTCCCACTTCGCTACATTATAAGAGCGTGGAGGAGAAGGAAAACTGAGAAGAACTTTATGCATTTTAAAAAGGGGAAGAGTGTAGTATTATGCTCAGGCTGACTTTTTCTTTTTGTGGGATGTGAAAGGAAATTATTAAGGAAAGTCTGTGGAAGGTATTATTATGAAGGAAAGTTGGGTGGGTGGGTGGGGTGTTCTCTCTCTCTCTCTCTCTCTCTCTCTCCTCTCTCTCCTCTCTCTCTCTCTCTCTCTCTCTCACCGTCGGGGGCAGGAACATTGAAGGCAGCAGCAGTTGCCCATGAGGCGTGGGTGGCATGCTCAGTGTGTGGGTGGTTGCTGGCAGCTACCACGCCCACCACACGCCTGCCGCCCACCTCGCCCCCCCTCGCTGCCCCCCACTCTCATCACCCTCTCATTATCACCTCTGTAACTTTATTTTCTTTCACTTTTATTTATTTTTATTCGTGAGTGAGTTTCGTAAATCAATATCACTTTCTTTTTCTTTTTTATATGATCGATTTTTTTCTTTTATTTTCACATTTGTTCACTTTTTTTCATTCACTTTCGTTTGATGTTATTATTGTTCAGATTCAATATATTTTTTTTTATTATTATTATTAAATTTGGTTTTCAGTTTCCCTTCACACTTTTTTTTTTACTATAATATTTTTTTCTTATTTTCACTTCAATAATAATAATAATAATAATAATAATAATAATATACGCTGTTATTATTATTATTACGATTATTATTATTATTATTATTATTTTTATTTTTTCTATTTAATCAGGAAAGTTGTGTTCAATGTAATATGTAATTGGTGGTAAAAAAAATAAGATGTAGTCTGTGTCTTTATGCAATTATATATGGATTTATTTCTCTCTCTCTCTCTCTCTCTCTCTCTCTCTCTCTCTCTCTCTCTCTCTCTCTCTCTCTCTCTCTCTCTCTCTCTCTCTCTCTCTCTCCACGCCCCAATATAATTTCACAAGCCTCAACATTTCACCTCCACAAACACACACCCACAATCATCTACTCCACCCCCCCCAACACCCCCCCAACACACACACACACACAACAGCTGTATCTAAATTTAGTAACATTGATAGAGGTCTAACATCACCCCCAACCCCCCAACACACCCCCAACACACCCCCAACTCACTGACACACCCAAAAATAATGTCTCAGCCTGTCTTGAGATCGATACTGGAGTGGGTGGAGGAGGTAGAGGAGAGGTGGAGGAGGTGGGGGAGGAGGAGGTGGGGGTAGTTATTGAGGGCAAAGAGGTGGGGGGTTGGGGGGGGGGGGGGTAAGTGGATGTAGGTGGAGTAGTACAAATAGATGGTGAGGGTACGAAGTGGATACGTGTGGATATAGGTTGAGGGGACATTGTGTATGGGTAATGAGGGGAGGTGGGGGGGGAGGGGAGTAGGTGGAGGAGTAGGAGGGAAGGGAGAGAGGAGGGAATGAGTGTAGGAGTTTGTGTGTGAGGGGAGAGAGAGAAAGAGAGAGAGAGAGAGAGAGATAGAGGGGAAGGAGTGGGTGGAGAGGAGTGATTATTTCCACCCCAAATATGTCCTGATTTTAATAGAGAGAGAGAGAGAGAGAGAGAGAGAGAGAGAGAGAGAGAGAGAGAGAGAGAGAGAGAGAGAGAGAGAGAGAGAGAG
>JAPQNM010000033.1:599467-604467 GCA_029783475.1 Metacarcinus magister
CTTAAGGTCTTCCCAAGTACGTCCCGCAAGTTTTTACCCGGGACTCTCTTGACGCTTAGGGAACATTTCTTTTCCCAGTGAATTTTGATCTTTTTAGACAGATACATTTCCAGTCTAGTAAAGTTAGGCTCAAAAATCCGCGTCTTACCACCGTTTTCTGCGATGGCCTGACTTCCCCTTCTAACACAGACTTTGGCGCTGTACCCTCCTTCAGTACAGTATTCCAGCGTGACATACGGGGTTATGTAAGTGTGTATGTATGTATATGTGTATGTATAGTGTGTAAGGCGTGCTATACTGAATTAATATACATAAACACCCATACATTTCTATACATCAGCGGACACTCACATATACGGTGTCACGAAACAAACTGCACCTGAAATAAAGTGCTTAGGTGGGTCTTAGCTGATATATTGTGCACTGAAGGCCACAATTTCATTCATTTCAGCATGATTTACTCTTGTTACTGGCCATGCAGCAGTAAGATGTATTAAGCACTTGATTTCCTATCGATTGACAGAGAAACAACATCTAACTATGCCATAATAACAATCAAATGGGCTTACATCGTTCTATCTTCGCGGTATTGTTGTGAGGCTTATATAAACATCTATTACTTACTAATATCTTACTTCCCAACAGCCATACTATTTCCTACAGCACATAAACAACTTAGAAATAGAAATCACACGTCATCACGAGCATTAAACAACCTTACCTTATCTATATCACTGAAATAAAAGTGTTTCTCAGATGTAGCACTATATTTCAGGTGTCCGGGCCGCGCATGCATACAAGGGCCAAGCAAGCACTGTTTCATGTGCAGTTTGTTTCGTGACAGCGGTACTAAACATGCATCCTATTAATAATGTAGATTTGGAGACGAGATAGTATGAGTATAGCTCTTTACCTGTATATTAAAACTAGGTAAATACAACTAGAAAAATACAACTAGGTAAATACAATACAAGGACTCTTCTCTCACCTGAAAGTATCGTAGGACGTCTCGAGTGCTAGGTGATGAAGGCGTTCCAAGGTGTTGACAAGGCCATCCCTCTCCTCCTCACCACTGCTCACCTACAACACCACCACCACCACCACAACACCACACATATAGATACAATAACACCCCAGGCACATCATTATACACACAGGGTTATAAATACACATATCATTATCATACTCAAAACACATCATAATTCTCCATGTGTGTGTGTGTGTGTGTGTGTGTGTGTGTGTGTTACCTGTTGCCTCAGTTCCACAATGATGGTTCTCTGCTCTGCCACTTCATTCATCAGCTTCATCAAGTGACTGGTCTCCATGTACGAGTCTCCACTAGGCATTACATCTTCCTCCACCACCACCGTCTTGCCTTCATTCTCATCTTCCTCCTCCTCCTCCTCCTCCTCCTCCTTCTGTATATCTTCCTGGCTTAGTGCAATGGATGAAGGGGAGTGGATGGCTGTTCTCTCCACCACCTCCACCACCTCCTCCTCCTCTTCGTCTTTTTCTAAGCCATAATGTAAATAGACACTCTCCTCCCCCTTGTCACTACTTATGGGACCTTCCGAACATGGTCCTCCCACTTCACCCTCATGACCATCACTCTGCACATCCCTAACTGGTGTGTTGTGACCCTCCGCGACCTTGCCCTGTGCCCTTAGATAGTCCTCCTGCATCCTCATATTCTCCTCAAAGGTCCTCCGTGCGTGGGGGTCCAAACTCCTCCCATCCTCGGAGGTTGTGGAGTCGTCCCCATAGGAGTGCCGTCTGTCCCACCTGGCCCTGTGTAGCATTTTAGACAGGCTGGTGAGATGGTCGGCTGAGCCCGGTCTGTCGCTAGGCTCGGAACACACTGGGCTGCTAGACTGACTGGATGACTCAAATTTTGAAATGAGCTGTGATACGAATGACCCGGGCGTGCGGTTGATCCTCTTGGGTAGTGTGGGTGTGGTGGCCTGGGAGGAGGGTAAGGCTGAGTCCCGGGCACTGCTTACTGACCACTCCTGAAGGGCATCATCCAGCGGTGCCCAGTCCGAGGCGATGGAGAAAGGCTGTGTTATCCGCCGGATTTCCTGCCACTCTCTCTCAAGCCTCATCAACTCCTCTGTGGGTGGAATGCAGGTTGATTAATGTGAAGGTTTGGGTTACACACCATCCCTCTCACCTTCACACCATCCCTCTCACTTTCACTTCATCCCTCTCACCTTCCTTCCATCCCTCTCACCTTCCCTCCATCCCTCTCAACTTCCTTCCATCCCTCTCATCTTCCCTCCATCCTTCTCAACTTCCCTCCATCCCTCTCAACTTCTCTCCATCCCTCACCTTATACATAATGCACTTGTAAATTGAACTAAAAGGTTAAAAAAGCATCAAACAAAATAAATATCTTTGAACCTTATACATATATAGAACATTTTACAGATTACAAAGACTGACTTGACCTAACCTAACCTAACCTAACCTAACCTAACCTAACCTAACCTAACCTAACCTAACCTAACCTAACCTAACCTAACCTAACCTGACCTGACCTAACCCAACCCAACCCAACCCAACCCAACCCAACCCAACCTGACCTGACCTGACCTAACCTAACCTAACCCAACCTAACCTAACCTAACCCAACCCAACCCAACCTAACCTAACCAGACCTAACCTAACCTAACCTAACCTAACCTGACCTAACCTAACCTAACCTGACCTAACCTAACCTAACCTAACCTAACCTAACCTAACCTAACCCAACCTAACCCAACCTAACCTGACCTAACCTAACCTAACCTAACCTAACCCAACCTACCATAGTGTGTAGCTACATGGTTGTGTAGGGCCACGGTGTCCTGGCCTAGCATGGTCCGCAGGAGGGGAATACCACACTCCTCCCACTCCCTCCACCAACGCAGCTGAGGGGGAACAATATCAAATGAGTGGAAGGAAGGAGGAGGGAGGAGTGGAAGGAGAGAGGAGAAGGAGTGGAAGGAGAGAGGAGAAGGAGTGGAAGGAGAGAGAAGGAGTGGAAGGAGAGAGGAGAAGGAGTGGAAGGAGAGAGGAGGAGTGGAAGGAGAGAGGAGAAGGAAGGAGAGAGGAGAAGGAGTGGAAGGAGAGAGGAGAAGGAGTGGAAGGAGAGAGGAGAAGGAGTGGAGGGAAGGAGAAGGAAGGATACAGAAGGTGAGGGAAAACAATAGGAAATGAGTGGAAGGAAGGAGGAAGGAGGAGGAAGGGATAAAGAAGGGAAAATAGAAATAATAGAAGAGAAATATTTAGTGAAGTTAGGAAATTAAGGATAATGGAAGGTGTAATAAGAGGATATGGAAGGGAAATAGGAGGAAGAAAGGGAAAGAAATGTAAGGGGAAGAGAGAGAAGGAAGGAGAGAGAGAGAGAGAGAGAGAGAGAGAGAGAGAGAGAGAGAGAGAGAGAGAGAGAGAGAGAGAGAGAGAGAGAGAGAGAGAGAGAGAGAGAGAGAGAAGGGGGTGCTCAAGAGGACACTCACTTAGGAAAGATAAACACACACACACACACACACACACACACACACACACACACACACACACACACACACACACATCACAATACCTCAACATTATGACAAAAGAACAGACACAACATCAAACAAATAAAAAAAAAACACCAATACACTATACAAACAAAGCATACACACACACACACACACACACACACACACACACACATTATCCTCAACAACACGTACATACATAAAAAACACACAATTTATAACGAAGTGTGAAGACTGACTCTGATTATACAACTGTTTATCAATACATACAGTAGGAAGGAACATAACAATACACTTTCAATATATATATAAACAAGTATCTAGATTGAAAACAGAACCCTATATACAGTGTGCCTTCCCTACCACTCCTTGACACACTATACCACCTCACCATGCTAGTCAGGACCGAGGCGAGGGGAGAGGTGGTGGTGGCAGCCTCAGAGGAAGTGATGCTGGGTCTCTCCTCACTGTAGCCTCCCTCACTCTTCTCACAGAAAGGGAGGGAACCACTGTCTTCACCCTGTAATGAGGAGAGGGAGGTTAACTAGCTGCTACTGTTATTGATGTTGTTATTGTAGTTTTATGTATGTTTATTAATAGGAAAATAAGTTATGTGGTATTTGGTAATTGGGTAATATAAAGAATGGATGTGTTGTTGTGGTAGTGAGGGAGTATTGGTGCTGCAGGATTAAATTATGTGTACTGTGTGTGGATATGTTTGGGGTGTTTAGGTGTGTTTGGGGGTAGAAAGTGTGGTTTTTGGGGGTATGTGTGTGTTTAGGTGTGTGTTTGGGGGTAGAAAGTGGGTGTTTGAGTGTGTTTAGGTGTGTGTTTGGATGTGTGTGTGTGTTGAGTGTGTTATTTATGTTAGTTTTCAGGTTTCTGTAACAATTGTAGATTTTTGATTTTGTCACCCAAAATTTTTCCGTTGTAAAGGGGGGGCGAAGGGGGGGGGGCCAGGGGACGCGGAAAAGAGGTGCGTCCAGCAAGGAAATGGAGGGAAGGGAATATGGAACGGTGGAGGGGGGGGCGAGCGAAGGGGGAAAGCAGAGGTGTAAAAGAGACCGGAGAGTGGAGGAGGAAAGGGAAGGGGGGGGGAAAGGTGGGTCGAAAAAATCGAAAGAGGAGTGGGCAGTGACGAAGAGACCAAAGGGCAGGGACTAGAGCGCAAAAAGGAACGGGCTGGCGGACGGCGGTGAAGGACGAAGAAAAAGGCCGGGGAGGAAACCGCAGAGGGGGGGGAGGAGGGAACAAAAAAAAACAGAAGGGGGGAAAAAAAAAAAGCGAAGGGTGGTGCCGCCGGGAAAAGGGCAGGAAAATGGGGACACCGCAGAAGCCAGGAAAAGGGAGAGAGAGAGGGGGCAAGGAGAGAACGAACACGGAAGAGGGACGCAAGTGGGAGCAGGCGAGAAGGAGGAAACACGAGAGAAACAGGGGAGGGGAATGAGTTGAAGGGAGTGGAGCGAGGGAGGGAGGGGA
>JAPQNM010000033.1:609467-616967 GCA_029783475.1 Metacarcinus magister
ATATATATTTTTATCATTAATATATATTTTTATCATTAATATTTATTTTTATCATTAATATATATTTTTATCATTAATATTTATTTTTATCATTAATATTTATTTTTATCATTAATATATATTTTTATCATTAATATATATTTTTATCATTAATATTTATTTTTATCATTATTTATTTTTATCATTAATATTTATTTTTATCATTAATATTTATTTTTATCATTAATATATATTTTTATCATTAATATATATTTTTATCATTAATATATTTTTATCATTAATATTTATTTTTATCATTAATATTTATTTTTATCATTAATATTTATTTTTATCATTAATATATATTTTTATCATTAATATATATTTTTATCATTAATATATATTTTTATCATTAATATATATTTTTATCATTAATATTATTTTTATCATTAATATTTATTTTTATCATTAATATTTATTTTTATCATTAATATTTATTTTTATCATTAATATTTATTTTTATCATTAATATTTATTTTTATCATTAATATTTATTTTTATCATTAATATATATTTTTATCATTAATATATATTTTTATCATTAATATTTATTTTTATCATTAATATTTATTTTTATCATTAATATTTATTTTTATCATTAATATTTATTTTTATCATTAATATTTATTTTATCATTAATATATATTTTTATCATTAATATATATTTTTATCATTAATATATATTTTTATCATTAATATATATTTTTATCATTAATATATATTTTTATCATTAATATTTATTTTTATCATTAATATATATTTTTATCATTAATATTTATTTTTATCATTAATATATATTTTTATCATTAATATATATTTTTATCATTAATATTTATTTTTATCATTAATATATATTTTTATCATTAATATTTATTTTTATCATTAATATTATTTTTATCATTAATATATATTTTTATCATTAATATATATTTTTATCATTAATATTTATTTTTATCATTAATATTTATTTTTATCATTAATATTTATTTTTATCATTAATATATATTTTTATCATTAATATTTATTTTTATCATTAATATTTATTTTTATCATTAATATTTATTTTTATCATTAATATTTATTTTTATCATTAATATTTATTTTTATCATTAATATATATTTTTATCATTAATATTTATTTTTATCATTAATATTTATTTTTATCATTAATATTATTTTTATCATTAATATATATTTTTATCATTAATATTTATTTTTATCATTAATATTATTTTTATCATTAATATTATTTTTATCATTAATATTTATTTTTATCATTAATATATATTTTTATCATTAATATTTATTTTTATCATTAATATTTATTTTTATCATTAATATTTATTTTTATCATTAATATATATTTTTATCATTAATATTTATTTTTATCATTAATATTATTTTTATCATTAATATTTATTTTTATCATTAATATATATTTTTATCATTAATATATATTTTTATCATTAATATTTATTTTTATCATTAATATTTATTTTTATCATTAATATATATTTTTATCATTAATATATATTTTTATCATTAATATATATTTTTATCATTAATATTTATTTTTATCATTAATATTATTTTTATCATTAATATATATTTTATCATTAATATATATTTTTATCATTAATATTTATTTTTATCATTAATATTTATTTTTATCATTAATATATATTTTTATCATTAATATTTATTTTTATCATTAATATTTATTTTTATCATTAATATTTATTTTTATCATTAATATATATTTTTATCATTAATATATATTTTTATCATTAATATTATTTTTATCATTAATATTTATTTTTATCATTAATATTTATTTTTATCATTAATATATATTTTTATCATTAATATTTATTTTTATCATTAATATATATTTTTATCATTAATATTTATTTTATCATTAATATTTATTTTTATCATTAATATATATTTTTATCATTAATATATATTTTTATCATTAATATATATTTTTATCATTAATATATATTTTTATCATTAATATATATTTTTATCATTAATATTTATTTTTATCATTAATATATATTTTTATCATTAATATTATTTTTATCATTAATATTTATTTTTATCATTAATATATATTTTTATCATTAATATATATTTTTATCATTAATATTTATTTTTATCATTAATATTTATTTTTATCATTAATATTATTTTTATCATTAATATATATTTTTATCATTAATATATATTTTTATCATTAATATTTATTTTTATCATTAATATTTATTTTTATCATTAATATTTATTTTTATCATTAATATTTATTTTTATCATTAATATATATTTTTATCATTAATATATATTTTTATCATTAATATTTATTTTTATCATTAATATTATTTTTATCATTAATATTTATTTTTATCATTAATATTTATTTTTATCATTAATATTTATTTTTATCATTAATATATATTTTTATCATTAATATATATTTTTATCATTAATATTATTTTTATCATTAATATATATTTTTATCATTAATATATATTTTTATCATTAATATTTATTTTTATCATTAATATATATTTTTATCATTAATATTTATTTTTATCATTAATATTTATTTTTATCATTAATATATATTTTTATCATTAATATTTATTTTTATCATTAATATATATTTTTATCATTAATATTTATTTTTATCATTAATATTTATTTTTATCATTAATATATATTTTTATCATTAATATATATTTTTATCATTAATATTTATTTTATCATTATTATTTTTTATCATTAATATATATTTTTATCATTAATATATATTTTTATCATTAATATTTATTTTTATCATTAATATTATTTTTATCATTAATATTTATTTTTATCATTAATATATATTTTTATCATTAATATTTATTTTTATCATTATTATTTATTTTTATCATTAATATTTATTTTTATCATTAATATTATTTTTATCATTAATATTTATTTTTATCATTAATATTTATTTTTATCATTAATATTTATTTTTATCATTAATATTTATTTTTATCATTAATATTATTTTTATCATTAATATATATTTTTATCATTAATATATATTTTTATCATTAATATATATTTTTATCATTAATATTTATTTTTATCATTAATATATATTTTTATCATTATATATATTTTTATCATTAATATATATTTTTATCATTAATATATATTTTTATCATTAATATATATTTTTATCATTAATATATATTTTTATCATTAATATTTATTTTTATCATTAATATATATTTTTATCATTAATATTTATTTTTATCATTAATATTTATTTTTATCATTAATATATATTTTTATCATTAATATATATTTTTATCATTAATATTTATTTTTATCATTAATATTTATTTTTATCATTAATATTTATTTTTATCATTAATATTTATTTTTATCATTAATATATATTTTTATCATTAATATATATTTTTATCATTAATATATATTTTTATCATTAATATTTATTTTTATCATTAATATTTATTTTTATCATTAATATTTATTTTTATCATTAATATATATTTTTATCATTAATATATATTTTTATCATTAATATATATTTTTATCATTAATATATATTTTTATCATTAATATTTATTTTTATCATTAACATTTATTTTTATCATTAATATTTATTTTTATCATTAATATTTATTTTTATCATTAATATTTATTTTTATCATTAATATTTATTTTTATCATTAATATTTATTTTTATCATTAATATATATTTTTATCATTAATATATATTTTTATCATTAATATTTATTTTTATCATTATATTTATTTTTATCATTATATTTATTTTTATCATTAATATTTATTTTTATCATTAATATTTAGTTTTATCATTAATATATATTTTTATCATTAATATATATTTTTATCATTAATATATATTTTTATCATTAATATATATTTTTATCATTAATATATATTTTTATCATTAATATTTATTTTTATCATTAATATATATTTTTATCATTAATATTTATTTTTATCATTAATATATATTTTTATCATTAATATATATTTTTATCATTAATATTTATTTTTATCATTAATATATATTTTTATCATTGATATTTATTTTATCATTAATATTATTTTTTATCATTAATATATATTTTTATCAATAATATATATTTTTATCATTAATATTTATTTTTATCATTAATATTTATTTTTATCATTAATATTTATTTTTATCATTAATATATATTTTTATCATTAATATTTATTTTTATCATTATATTTATTTTTATCATTAATATTTATTTTTATCATTAATATTTATTTTTATCATTAATATTATTTTTATCATTAATATATATTTTATCATTAATATATATTTTTATCATTAATATTTATTTTTATCATTAATATTTATTTTTATCATTAATATATATTTTTATCATTAATATTTATTTTTATCATTAATATTTATTTTTATCATTAATATTTATTTTTATCATTAATATTTATTTTTATCATTAATATATATTTTTATCATTAATATTTATTTTTATCATTAATATTTATTTTTATCATTAATATTTATTTTTATCATTAATATATATTTTTATCATTAATATTTATTTTTATCACTATTATTTATTTTTATCATTAATATTTATTTTTATCATTAATATATATTTTTATCATTAATATATATTTTTATCATTAATATTTATTTTTATCATTAATATTTATTTTTATCATTAATATTTATTTTTATCATTAATATATATTTTATCATTAATATATATTTTTATCATTAATATTTATTTTTATCATTAATATTTATTTTTATCATTAATATATATTTTATCATTAATATATATTTTTATCATTAATATTTATTTTTATCATTAATATTTATTTTTATCATTAATATATATTTTTATCATTAATATTTATTTTTATCATTAATATTTATTTTTATCATTAATATTTATTTTTATCATTAATATTTATTTTTATCATTAATATATATTTTTATCATTAATATATATTTTTATCATTAATATTATTTTTATCATTAATATTAATTTTTATCATTAATATTTATTTTTATCATTAATATTTATTTTTATCATTAATATTTATTTTTATCAATATTATCTATTTTTATCACTAATATTTATTTTTATCATTAATATTTATTTTTATCACTAATATTTATTTTTATCATTAATATTTATTTTTATCATTAATATTTATTTTTATCATTAATATTTATTTTTATCATTAATATTTATTTTTATCATTAATATTTATTTTTATCATTAATATTTATTTTTATCATTAATATTTATTTTCATCATTAATATTTATTTTTATCATTATTATTTATTTTTATCATTAATATTTATTTTTATCATTATTATTTATTTTTATCATTAATATTTATTTTTATCATTAATATTTATTTTTATCATTATTATTTATTTTCATCATTAATATTTATTTTTATCATTAATATTTATTTTTATCATTATTATTTATTTTTATCATTATTATTTATTTTTATCCTATCCGATGAGCTGCGTCAAGTTGTCAATGGCACATTTTTACAGAATATTTGCATCCAATATATATTGTGTATAGAAAGAACAATATGTTTCCTCTATTCTTCAGATCGTTGTGAGTTGATAAAAAAAAATTTGAATAAAATCATAATTGTTTTAAAAATCTATAAATCGAACACTTAGAAAAGACCTCGGCAGTGTAAGGGTCAAGGTCAGATTAACTGCCTACGTGACTCATTTACAGGCTGACTGGTACACACACACACACACACGCACACACGCACACCCTAACACCACACCAAGCCAACACACACACACACACACACACACCTGTTCAGTGAGGAGGTGTAGTCTGGAGGTGAGGGAGGCATTGTCCCTCTCCAGGTGTGCTAGGCGTCCTACGAGGCAGTCCTTCTCTTCCCTCCCGTCCTCCACCTGTCTCCTGGCCGTCTCCACCTCTGCCTCCAGCTCCCGCGCCGCCACCAGCTGCTGTTGCACGCTGTAACCAAACACACACACACACACACACACACAAACAAATAAATAAACAAATAAATATAGACGAATGTGTGTGTGTATGTATGTGTGTGTGTATTACCTAGTGTTGTGTGTGTGTGTGTGTGTGTGTGTGTGTGTGTGTGTGTGTGTGTGTGTGTGTGTGTGTGTGTAATAATCTTTCACATTATTATTATTACTATTATCAAATCAATAGATGTATACGTATATAAAAAAAATAGATTGATAAATGAATAAATGAATATATAAGAAGGTGTAGTGTTTATTTACCCCTGAAGAGCATGTTGCAGGCCGCGGCACTGTTCCCTGAGTGTGACGTTGGTCTCCTCCGCTGTGGTGAGGTGGGTGGTGAGGTCCTGGTTCTCTCCCGTCAGCCTCTTGTTGGTGTGGGTCAGCTCAAGGACCTCCTGCTGCAGCTCACCAGGGTCACTACAGGAAGGGAAGGTTATTATAATCTCAATGGTTTAAAATTAATAAATGAATACATAATTATAATAGAATGTCTGTATAGTGTTTGATATTATAGTAATGATAAAATGGAGTCTATATTCGTGTTCGTTATCCTTGAAAACCTATATATATAAATTTTCATGAGATTCTGAGGTGTCAAAATTTTCATGAAATTTTCAAGGCAACACCCTTAGATTTTTTTTAACAAATTATGTTTTGTTAAATAACTCAAAAACTATGAGGTTTACGTAAAAGACTTTTATATTAGTAATTAAAGAGCAGGAGACGCCCGTTCTTTTGAGCTATAGTAGAATGAAATTGGTGTATTAGTAACTGAGAAAATAATATATTAGTTTTTTTGACAAAACTTCAACAAAACTTAAATTTCCTACTAAACTATAAGGTATATTTTAAATCTGATTCCACCATTAGATAGACAACATCAAACTTAACATATTAACTTCTATACATTATTGCTGTACGACAAATATTTTCCGAGTAAAATGACAAAAACACATTCGACCAAATTTACACGGAAAAATTTTGGGGTGACAAAATAAAAAATCTACAATTGTTACAGAAACCTGAAAACTAACATAAATAACACACACAACACACACACACATCCAAACACACACCTAAACACACTCAAACACCCACTTTCTACCCCCAAACACACCCAAACACACACATACCCCCCAAAAATCACACTTTCTACCCCCAAACACACCCAAACACACACATAACCCCAATAACCACACTTTCTACCCCCAAACACACCTAAACACACCCCACCCACCCCATACAGTCATTCTTTTGTTTGCTAATAAGTGAACCTAAAGCTTTCCTCTTATCTTATCTTATCTTTGGTCTGATGTTGTTACTCCTTCACCTGTCTCCACCGATAACCAATACC
>JAPQNM010000033.1:626967-651967 GCA_029783475.1 Metacarcinus magister
ACACAGGTACACACACACACCTGTCACTGCCAAACAGACAACTGGCCCTCAAGTACACACACAGCCGCTCTCCCCCCTCAGGCATCACCCACTTTCACTCTTTACCTCATCTCTCTCTCTCTCTCTCTCTCTCTCTCTCTCTCTCTCTCTCTCTCTCTCTCTCTCTCTCTCTCTCTCTCTCTCTCTCTCTCTCTCTCTCTTTTTTATGTATGATCTTTTTATTAATAATTTAATTTCCTTCAAGGTTGTTTATATCAATTATACAACTATTTATCTTCCTCCTCCTCCTCCTCCTCCTCATCTTCTTCTTCCTCCTCCTCCTCCTCCTCCTCCTCTTTTTCCTCTTCCTCCTCCTCTGCATCCAGGTAACAGTCTAATAATCACTAACAAAAAAAAGTTTCATCATCAGTGGTTGCCCTTTCAGAGAGAGAGAGAGAGAGAGAGAGAGAGAGAGAGAGAGAGAGAGAGAGAGAGAGAGAGAGAGAGAGAGAGAGAGTCAACATTCTTTCTTCTTAAGACATGATCAGAAGATTTGCAATCCACAAATATTGAAATAACATTGTGTACATATGTGTGTGTGTGTGTGTGTGTGTGTGTGTGTGTGTGTGTGTGTGTGTGTGTGTGTGTGTGTGTGTGTTTATAACGATCTATCAATGAAGACTTCCAATATAATAGTTTAATTAAAAAAATAAATAAAAAATAATGTTCCTCTTTATCTATTGAAATGTAAATTATAAGAGTAAATATAGAGTATTATAATTAGACAAATATAGACATACAAGTAAAAATAAATAAATAAATAAATAAATAGACATAGAGAAGTAGATAAATTAAGATAGTAGTAGTAGTAGTAGTAGTAGTAGTAGTAGTAGTAGTAGTAGTAGTAGTATAAACTTTAGGTCATGGTTGCAGAATGAGTGTTTTTTTTCCCTTCCTTTCAACAGGGAAACAATAAGTAAATAATAATGTTGAAAAAAAAAAAAAGCAAGTTTGTTTCTTCATGTATGTGATTCACGCTTGATAGTTCCAAGGTCATAGTAGTAGTAGTAGAAGTAGTAGTAGTAGTAGTAGTAGTAGTAGTAGTAGTAGTAGTAGTAGTAGTAGTAGTAGTAGTAGTAGTAGAAGTAGTAGTAGTAGTAGTAGTAGTAGTAGTAGTAGTAGTAGTAGTAGTAGTAGTAGTAGAATGGAGGGAAAGAAGTCAGTTACGTTAGGAATGTAAGGCAATACAAACAAAAATTCAAGATAATGGACTCCACAGCCGCGCGTGTGTGTGTGTGTGTGTGTGTGTGTGTGTGTGTGTGTGTGTGTGTGTGTGTGTGTGTGTGTCAACATCGCAAACAAAACCACATGAATACGTACAAACCCAACCAACCAACACACACACACACACACACACACACACACACACACACACACACCAAGCACTATCCTCTCTGTACCCTTTCCTTTACTTTCCTTTTCGTCTCCTATCCTTCCCTTCCCTTCCCTTCCCTTCCCTCTCACCTCCTTCAGCCAGCTGTGACGCCCTACTTAAGGCACTCTGTCCACTACCGTCACTCTCGCCCACGCCCTGGAATACCTCCTCCCACGCCCACCACGCCAGGCGCCCTTCTGTTGCCTTCTGTACCACACTCTCCTCCTCTTCGTCCTGTAATATGTGTGGTAACGATGCAAATAAATTAAGAATCATTATTATTATCATTATTATTATTAAAGAAAAACTAACTATACATTACCTCCGCGTCTCCTCTGGGTATGAATTCCTCTTGGCAGGTCAGGTCACGGGAGGTCACTGGGTCTTGGGGTGGGTGCGTGACCTCACTGTGACCTACTTCACCCTCAGTCCCGGCAGAGGAAGTGACCTCACCAAAAGATCCTAGCGTTGTGATGTAGGAGAGAGAGCTGCTCACATCTTCCTCTTGGTCAGTAGTTGTGGTGGGTTGTGGTTCCTCTTGGTCAGTAGTTGTGGTGGGTTGTGGTTCCTCTTGGTCAGTAGTTGTGGTGGGTTCTGGTTCCTCTTGGTCAGTAGTTGTGGTGGGTTGTGGTTCCTCTTGGTCAGTAGTTGTGGTGGGTTGTGGTTCCTCTTGGTCAGTAGTTGTGGTGGGTTGTGGTTCCTCTTGGTCAGTAGTTGTGGTGGGTTGTGGTTCCTCTTGGTCAGTAGTTGTGGTGGGTTCTGGTTCCTCTTGGTCAGTAGTTGTGGTGGGTTGTGGTTCCTCTTGGTCAGTAGTTGTGGTGGGTTCTGGTTCCTCTTGGTCAGTAGCTGTGGTGGGTTCTGGTTCCTCTTGGCTAGTAACTGTGGTGGGTTCTGGTTCCTCTTGGTCAGTAGTTGTGGTGGGTTCTGGTTCCTCTTGGTCAGTAGTTGTGGTGGGTTCTAGTTCGTCTTGGTCAGTAGTTGTGGTGGGTTGTGGTTCCTCTTGGTCAGTAGTTGTGGTGGGTTCTGGTTCCTCTTGGTCAGTAGTTGTGGTGGGTTGTGGTTCCTCTTGGTCAGTAGTTGTGGTGGGTTGTGGTTCCTCTTGGTCAGTAGTTGTGGTGGGTTGTGGTTCCTCTTGGTCAGTAGTTGTGGTGAGTTGTGGTTCCTCTTGGTTAGTAGTTGTGGTGGGTTGTGGTTCGTCTTGGTCAGTAGTTGTGGTGGGTTCTGGTTCCTCTTGACTAGTAGTTGTGGTGGGTTGTGGTTCCTCTTGGTCAGTAGTTGTGGTGGGTTGTGGTTCCTCTTGGTCAGTAGTTGTGGTGGGTTGTGGTTCCTCTTGGTCAGTAGTTGTGGTGGGTTCTGGTTCCTCTTGGTCAGTAGTTGTGGTGGGTTCTGGTTCCTCTTGACTAGTAGCTGTGGTGGGTGACCGTCTTGTACTGTTTTCAAAGGTGATGTCATTGACTGGAGCAAGAATGAGCTGTGTGTGTGGCGTTGTTTGATCTGCTGTGGTAGTGGTAGTAGTGGTAACAGCCAGTGTCACCACCTCCTCTTCATCGGTGCTAGTAGCTATGACAGCCTTGGAATCATCTGCATTACAACAACTGTTACTAGCATCTGGGTTGACTCTGCTACACTCTTCCTTTGATATACACTCGTCTTCACTGCTAGCTGGGTGTTCAAAGACTCTTTCCACTAACTCAACTAGCACTTCAGTTATAGCGCTTTTCCCTTCTGTCTCGTTCTCTGTCACCATCACATTTTCAGGGTAACTAGTGTATTGGTGGATAGGAGTGACGAGTGATCCTTCAATGTAGTTATCCTGATGTACTTCGTTTCTCGGGTTGTGTTCACCTTCCTCCTTAGCTTGGCAGGGAGACTGTAGTAACTGGCTCCCGTCGCTGCCTGGTGCAAGAGGGGAAGGCACTGCAGCTACACTTTCTTGCGCGTGTGTTGGACTTTCATCACCTTCAAGGACAGAGCTTTTTACCGCCTCTGCAGTAGGAGTATGAGGCGCTGCAGCTATCACCTTCAGAAGCTCAAGGGAGGAGGAACATATGGAGCTTTCAACTATGTCTCCTTCCCTATCGTCGTTAGCGTCTATCTCTGAACTTGGTATTGATGCTGATATCTCGTGGTGGTCAGAGAAACATTTATCACTCTCAGAATACTGGTGGTACTCCTCCTCCTCCTCCTCATGATCCTTGTCAGCGTTAGGACTCGGTGTCAGTTTCGTAGGGAGGACTAAATGCAAGTAGTCCTTCCACTCACCCTTAGCTGTGTATCCGTCAGTGTGCGTCACCTCCAACACACTTGAACTTACGTCCTCTAGAAGGCTGCCGTCTTCATGGGGATCTGTGGGCTGTTGTAGAGTGAATGGGGGTGGTGTGGGCGGCATGAGTGGTATGGGGTTACGCCAAGTGAGTCTGTTATCGCTGTGGTGGTGGTGCTGGAGTGGTAGTGGTGACAAGGTTTGACTGCCATCCAAAGTGGTGATGGTGCTCAAGGTGGTGTGGTTGAGGACGCTGTCTCCTATGTCCTCCAGCCTTGTGGAGGAGACGGAGACGGTTTGGTCAAGGAGGATGGAGTGGTAATGGTCATCCTTCAGGTCACGCGTTGGGGTTAAAAGTTGTGGTGGTGATAGTGGAGGGAACAGGTTGTGCTTGATGCTTGGTGGTGTTGAGTGGTCATCCTCAGTAACTTTACTCGTACTGGGGGATACGGGCTTGTTACCAGTAAACTGTATCTGGCTAGCCTCCTCCGCCTCCGCCTCCTCCTCCTCCTCCTCCTCTTCCTCTGTGGTACTTTCATGCACAGTTAAGTCTTTGAAAGTGAACTTATGTTTCTCTTTCTTTACCTCGCGATGCACTGAGGCTGTATATCTACCCTCATGTTCCTCTTCTGTCTCACTAACATTAGTCACACACACCTTAAGTTTGAGGTCATTTTCTTCATCTTTTACTCTCTCCTCATCCTCCTCCTCCTCTAACATAACACTAGGCTTTAGGTCCTCACAACTAGCCGCCGCCTCCTCTCTATTTACAAAACTAGTCACAGCCACACTAGGGAAAAGATCCTTGTAGTAACTAGCCTCCTCCTCCTCCTCCTCCTCCTCCTCCAAAACACTAGAGTCACACACATATTGTCCTTCCACCTGGTGTTGTTGCTGCCGCTGATCCTGTGTCGTTGGAGGACTTAAAGAAGAGCCGACCTCCTTCACTTCTGTTTCCTCCTGCTCCTCTTCCTCCTCCGTTGAGTCTCCATCTGGTAGTGGTGGTGGTGGTGGTGGTGAGGGAGAAGCTTGACTCATGTTCCTGTTAATTAGTTATAAGTTAATGAAGGAAATAATGGATACATCAGCAAGTCAATAATGCAAACGATAAATAAAGGGGTGATAATTAGCGTTAATTCCTACCAGTTTCTGAAGCAATTTAGGGTTTTTAATAAAGTGAATAAGATAAAGTTAATTAAATGTAGTCAAAATGAAAAAGAAAAGGTTACTATTAATTATTGTCTCCCTTACACCTAACCACTGGGTCTGTCTTCCAAACAATGCATGTCATTTACGTACTTAGATCACGGAAAAAATATGACAAAATGACGAAAGTATATAAAAATATTTAGTACTGAAAAACGAGATAAAATGAGTATGTATATAAACGAGTATGTATATAAACAAAAACTAACAATCCAAGATACACATATCTATTTGAATTTTGGCGCGAACCCAACAAGATACACATATCTATTTGAATTTTGGCGCGAACCCAACAAGATACACCTATCTATTTAAATTTTGGCGCGAACCCAACAAGATACATCTATCTATTTAAATTTTGGCGCGAATCTAACAAGATACACCTATCTATTTGAATTTTGGCGCGAACCCAACAAGATACACCTATCTATTTAAATTTTGGCGCGAATCCAACAAGATACATCTATCTATTTGGATTTTGGCGCGAATCTAACAAGATACACCTATCTATTTGGATTTTGGCGCGAACCCAACAAGATACATCTATCTATTTGGATTTAGGCGCGAATCTAACAAGATACAAACGTGTTATACATTACATACCTCATCACCTATGTCAATATTTTAGTGATCCGTGAGGAGGTGCTATTAGTAAGATTTACCAATCTGCATAACTACTGCTCGGACGTTATTGATATAAATATGAAGTCCTACATACTATACATGATATACTCAACACATCTGTCAAGGTTTCAGGCGGTGCTCAACTGCTCATTATTATTTACCTCGCAAAGCGTCTTGGAAGTTATGTTAGGTTACGTTAGGTTAGCTATGTTATGTTAGGTTATGGTTAGGTTAGCTATGTTATGTTAGGTTATGGTTAGGTTACGTTAGGTTATGATTAGGTTTAGGTTAGGTTAGGTTAGGTTAGTAATAGTAATATTGTCGCATGCGTCAGGTTATACGGCAACATGTTGACAAAATATTGCCTAGGTGGATTCGCGCCTTAATAAAAACAAACAATACGTATTCAGACCAGGAAGCAAAATATAAATAATTAACAGGATACATTATAACAAAACTAACCATATAATCTAACAAACAAAGCAAAGACCACTTACAACTACACCCATTATTACCTAATTAACCTAACCACACCTTGAACACCGCTCCATAACACCTACACATTAAAAACACTGCAATACACCACCTTAAACCACACTAAATAACCCTCACACTTTATAAACAAAAATATATGAAAAAAATATGATAATTACACTTATTATTAGCATGTTTCGAAATTAAATTACCCAAAAAATACTTAACATTTTCATATCATAGCCTATCACAGCCATGCACACCTTCCACATGGACTACTGATTATATATAAGCTTCCGGTACATCGGGTTTTATATGAATTAAGTAAGAAATGAGTAAATATGACCAGCATGAAAAATGGGGGATGGTTACCTTCCAAACACCTGTAATGTTTCGTCAATTTACGCCTGTTTACGCACTTCATACTTACTTACAGCTTGGTATGTCTCTTCCCTGGTGTTTTGTGCGTTGATAGGTGTTGTAGAAGTATATCAAAACATTTTAATTACAGTATTACAAGTAAAAATGTGAATTGTACACTATCGCCGCGATTCCTTGTCTCTCTCTCTCTCTCTGCGTGGCCGTGTGCGCGGTCAGTCAAATGTTAAACTATCTTTTGGTTTTATATAGATGCGCTTAATTAATTACAGTAAATGCATGATTCTATTGTTATTGTTACTAATACAACATATATATATTTTTTTTTGTTAGATTACATTTATATATAAATATCAGTGACAGGATCTTGTAAGGAGTTCAAATATTTTCGAACTTAAATCGAGATAACTGTCTACTTATTTTGTTATGCTTTATTCCTAGGTTATTTTATACATGACAAACTCCCTTTTTTCATATAAGAGAAAGTTTGACTAAATAGCTTTAAAAAATTGTGCATCTCCACTTACGTCATTGTATTCCTGTGTGTGTATAGCAATTCAATTAGACCGTTTACCAAGTGGTTATTGATGTCACTTTGAACAGAATGGTTAGAGCAAGAAGATAGAAAGGCACTGGAAGACTCGATTTTGTCCTCCCTCTCCCTTTTCCTCCTGTCTTTCTCTCTCCAAGATGATAATGTACATTATCATCTTGTACTACTCTCAGTTATTTTCCTTTCTGATTAAGTTGTCAGTTTCTGAAGTATAGGTGTTACAAATGATCATTACGAGACCTATGCTTGGATGGGTACTCTTGATAGGAGGGTCAAGGGTCAAAGTATCCAACATCATCATCATCAGTGTAGAAAATATGTAGAGATTTGTAAATGTGTTGTAGTACTGTAGTTTTACATGTATACACTATAGTTTTATAAGTATGTTCATTAAGAAAGAAGCAAGAGCCTAATCCAAAGCAAGTTTCTTTTCTGTATTACACAAGACTAAATAAAGTATATATTATTATCATTATTATTATTATTATTCATTAACCAGTGATAGTACACTTACCTATTCCTTGTGAGTGAGCATTAGTCTGATTACAGCTCCTTATGCTGCACGATTGTGTTACATTATATACAGTAAGGTAACAGTCTAGTTGTCTGTTACAAATATCTAACACAACCTTCCACTTCCAAGTTGAATATCAGAATATGTCCGCCTTATGTTAGTTACAAGTTCAATACTTTCCATTTTGTCCAGCCAACACTTTCCATCATTAGGTTATGTAAATTAAACACATCTATGTATGCACATAATATATTTTATAACAATATAGAGTTTATCATCAAAATAACATAAGGAACCTAAAGTATCTAGTATCTAGAGTACATTCCAGCTTCCTAATAAAAGTGTGTGTGTGTTGGACGGTATGTGTTGTCAGCACCTTATTCTTACATGCTGCAAGTTTCCCTCAAAGGAACCCCATTCAAGGAATACTCTTGTTAGTCATACAACATAACTGGTAAGAGTACACTTTGCATTAAGCAGAAAACAATAAGAAAACACACAATTTCACATTAATTCTAATTGTTTTCTTTTTATAATGTAGTTAGTAAAGGAAAGGTTAAAACTAGCTAGCAGGAATGTAAATTTTCACTACCTACGATCACAGCCAAATATTTGCTAAGGCACTGTCATCAAATTAATAGTCTGTATATATGTTAGAATCCTTTAAATACAATAACAAAACCAACTCACAGATTGTATTACATAGCAATCTTTTTTCATAAATCTATGTTACTAGTAATTTACTGTAACATGCATAAAATATAACTTATGTGATATCAAAAATATTTTCATAGATAAAACTTTTTAGCTACCTTGTTATATCTGGTCCATAAACCTTGTACTACATTGATATGCCGTGCAGATACAAAACACTACATGTGTAATTAGCACCATGGGGAATCCCTCTGCCTCAAACCTCTCTTAAAGGGATTCAACACAACTGATAAGCTGGTTTGGGTCACAAAAGGATTGAGAGAGAAATGGTCTCACTACCAAAAAGACTGGTGTGGAAATATCATATGTATGTAATGTCTTGAGTACCAATCGCCTGAGTATGAAATGACATGTAACCCTGGTATTTGAGCCTGCTACCCTATGTCTTTGTCCTGCAGTGGAATCATATAAACTAATAACATTGACTGTCACTCAAGGTCTTAGCTAAGGGACCCAGCCTAGCGGTCTGTCTGTGGTCCATAAAATTAGCAAGAGAGCCGCTTCTGGTGGGTACGGAAAGTGTGGTCCAGGTTGAGGTAGGTTGTCAGGAATTCAGGAAAGTCCCTCTTGGTGACCACTTCCTCAAAGATCTCAGCAGCAGCCAACAGCCTCTCCCTCGCCACACCACCTGCTTCCCCCGATGCAGTGTCAGTCGTGGCAGCATCAACGAACTCCTTGATCAGGGTCTGGACAAGCTTGCGAGTGATGATATCCCCGCTGCCTTCCAGAGTAGCCTGTAAGGGGGAGAGGGTGATTAGTGGTTCTCTGAGAGGGTGAATAGTGGTTCTCTAGGGTAATGTTATGTATGAAGCACATTCAACATTTACTACATACTAAGCTGCACCATCTCTGTCTCTTGAGTACCTACCCTGTGTCGGATCCACTGCCACACCTGAGACCTTGAGATTTCGGCCGTGGCTGAGTCTTCAACAGCTCCCTTGTAGATGTAGTGACCTTCCCCTCTGAGCCACGCTGCAATGAACTGTATCCCCACCGCCACGTTGTGCTTGAGGCCCTCCAAGGTGACGCCTCCTGTGTGTGGTGAGGGAGGGGAGGAAGCCTTTAGGAACTGGGATAATTAGTGAGAGTAAATAAGTAATAAGTAGTCATCAAATATGTTGTTGTAGGGATAAAAAAAATCATTAGATGAACTGGAAAGTGTGTAAGTGAGTGAGTGAGAGAATTAATGAGGTATGGATGCCCAGAATTCTGATGATACCATATGAGAAAAATATGTTAACGTGAGGCTTCACTAAATTAAAAAAAAATAAAAACTAGGACAAAAGCCATATTGTAATTCATAAAAGTTTAGGGTAGAAAGTACACACACACACACACACACACACACACACACACACACACACACACACACCTGCAGGCATCTGTAGGAGGTCAACAGGTGTCACCTTTACATCTTCTCTCAAACGATCAATTTGGTTGATGAAATTCAAGTTCCCATAAACCTGAAATGTAAAGGAAATTAACTGATTAACATCCAATAGTATACTTAGGTTGCCATTCCACATACAGAAGATACAATTGCTGTTATATACCTAATGAATTTCCTTCTGAATGCCCAATCTTATAAATTTACATTAAAAGTTACATGGTACAGTACCAGAAAAGCTCTTCCCTTCTACACAAATATTATCAGGTGATCAAAAGTAAGTGTGTCTTAAGTGAACCAAAGACTGAAAGGTATTATTTTATGTAGTACCTTGTAGGTGAAAAAAAGTGTTCTTCTCCCAAGGATAAATATAATGTTTTTGGTTACCCACCTGCCACATATGAGGCACCAAGCGCATGTCATACACCATGAAGCCATCCGCACCCGCCACCAACTCTTTCACCTTCCCAGCCGTCACTTGGGAAACAAGCATAGGGTCTCTGCAAGAAGGAAAACACAAGAGTAATCAACCTCTCTCTCACTCACACATACACATAAACTAAACACAACCTCCACACCACCACCTCCACCACTACCCATTCCACATACTTAGTCTCCAGGATAGTGGCAGCCATTCCCCCTGTGGCATGGGCTCCCCTCTTGTGGCAGGTGTGAATGACAAGGTCCATGTAGGAACGCAGGAAGTGGCGCTGCATGTTCACATACTTGTTCCGATCTGGCAGCATGAAGTCCTGCCGATGTCCTAGGCGTGGAAAGATGGAAAGGATGAAGGGAACAGTGGAGGAGATGAGGGCCACAAAGGATATAAAAGTAAATGGAGGAGGGAAAGAAAAGGCATGAGGAGGATGGAAAAGATAGAAAAGGAAAGGAGAGAGAGTAGGAGTGGAGAAGGATGTGAGTGTAAGATGCAGGAGATAGAAGTTAAAATCATAGTGAAAAATGTATTCTTGCCCCTTTGGTGAGTTTGAAAGAATAAGAAGTAAAGGAGTATTAAACGTAGACAGCTAAGTGATGTGTTAAGTGTGAAGAAGGAAAGGAAAGCTAAGTAAAAATAAAAGTGACTTAATAATAGTTACAGCACAACAAATACAAGGTAAATATTCTCTCCCTCCCTTTCCCTCACCAAACTTGTTGACGAAGGAAGCCGAGTAGTCCCAGATGCCACAGTTGAGTCCAATTGAGTGATGGCGAAGCTCGTACAGGATTGCCTCCATCTCAAAGGAAGCGAGGATGTTTTCTATCAACACACAAGACTTGATGGTTCCTGTAAGAATGTGTAAATGTGATATTGTAGGAGAGAATGTAAGATGAGAAATGGCAACAATATCATGATCATTATTATTAATTTGTGATACTATGAGTGGTGAGATCAGATAAATAAAATGAATAAGAGAGAGAGAGAGAGAGAGAGAGAGAGAGAGAGAGAGAGAGAGAGAGAGAGAGAGAGAGAGAGAGAGAGAGAGAGAGAGAGAGAGAGAGAGAGAGAGATAATAAGCATCAGTTCTCCATCCTGACTCACCCCTAGGAATGCTAAGCTGGTCCTGAGCCCAACAAAACACCTCATTCCAGAGCCGTGCCTCGTTAGCCCCTTCCACCTTGGACAGGTAAAAGAAGGGACCACTCTCAGCCTTCATGAGACGCCCGGCACAGTGGAACATCAACAGTCCAAAGTCAAACAGTGGGCCCGGCACCTCTCGTCCATCCACCTGTAAGGAATATAACAATCTTCACCTTGACATGTACCTCGTCAAAAGAACTTTTCTAGACGGATAAATACAAAATACAAAATAGTTGCATTTTCTTTCGTCTTTTTTTTTAAACTATAAATGTTACAAACACAAAAATCCATGACAATCAACATTGCAATTGTGTGTTGAAGTGTGAGGGTGAGAAGTGGCACTCACCAGCATGTTGTGTTCTATCATGTTCCAGGCACGAGGACGCAGCATCAGCACCGGAACACTACCAATGTCACCAAGGTCTGGGAAGAGGCCGTGCACTGCCTTGTACACATTATAGAGGCCACGCAGCTGGGCGGGCCAGGTTGGGCAGTGACCGTCATCAAAGTCTGTCTGTATACCATTCACCTTGCACTTGAGAGCTGCCACAAAATGTTCTGTGTTGGCTGGAGACACATCCCCAAGATCCAGCCTGCGGTCCTGCAGCCTCCTTGGGGCTGGTTCTATCCTCCAGTCTGATGCCTGAGCCTGTCAAGGACATGATATTAAATGTATAAACAGAACACCTCTAACAACCCTGTCTCAGGATACAAATGATGTCCATTACAGTAACATTATTAATGCTTGGGAATGTTGATCATTCTTATAATAACCATCATAATAATAATTAATTATAAATTTCATAATTACTGAAAATGTTTCTCATACAGCTGCACTCAAAAGTGTACTGATATAAAACAGTAAGAGGTACATTAGTTTGTACAAGTATCATCAAGCATGGGTATCCAAGGGTGTTGGGTACAGGCATAATAACACTTACCTCAGGGGGATTTATGAAATCTGGACGACTGCCTTTCACATCCAGCTCCACCTTTCTTCTAATTCTCTCATTCAGCATCTGAGGGCCACAAAAAGATGTATTATTCAGTACAATTAATAGGTAAGTATAGTAATAGTAAAAGTAGTAGTAGTATATTTTTTCTATTATTATTATCATTATTATTATCATTCTTATCATTACCATTATCATCATTATCATTATCAGTATTAGTAATAGTAGTAGTGACCCAAACACCACACAAAACTGCACTAGTTCAGCCAAACACATGACAGACACCAACCAGATCTACTTTGGTGTTGAAGTGCCTCGTCAGGTTCGCCACAAAGGTGAGTGCATCAGGGGTGAGGAGTGTGGTGAAGGCCTCCTCCAGACCCTGTGGTGGCGCCTCAACCTCCACTCCCAATGCTTCCACTGCAGAGGCTCCATGCCAGGCAAGGTTGACAGGCTTTGGTTTCTGTAATAAAACATATCAATAATTACAGTGAAGTTAAATACAACATAATTTTCATTTGTAATCAATATAATCATGTATAGATAGAGAGAGAAAATAGAAAAATAGAGATAAAGAAAGAGACAGATATTCTACATAATACTGCTCAGAATCCAGAATGACATTGCCACATTGCACATTACAGACCATGTATAGCTAGACATATTGATAGATAATAAATATAGATCAATAAACAGATAGATAATAATACAATACAACTGAACTTTGTCTGCAGCTCGTCAAACATTGCATCGAGGTGAAACACTGCTCAAAGGGAACAACACTACAACAACAGCCCCAGTCAACAAATATCTCAGAAACCAGAAATTTGCGACGGAAATGCAATGAGATAAACCTTCTCAGAATTCATCAGGTAATGTAAAAATATAACTTTAAATTCTCTAGAGCATTCTGGTGAAGATGTAAAGTAATACCCTAACTTTGATGGGACAAACATTCAAACCATTAGCCTGCCAGATACAAAGCACAGTCTACCAAATAAGCCAGAGGTAATATTAAAGTTTTATATCTGCCTTGTTGTCTAGGGTGCTCTTACATAGCTTACATCTTCCTTGACATCAATTTGTGGTGTTTCAAGTTATATACGTAGTTACAGGATGCATTTATTCCACATTAACAGTAAAATCATTATAACCAGTAGCCAATGTCATGATAATTTGATGATCGTAGTAGACATATATCTTGATAACAAACATGCCTATCCTCTCCAACCCTATTATCTGCTTATCTAATCCATTTCACACACTTAGACCCCCACACACCCTACACATTCACAATAACACTCTTAATTGTTCACCTACACAATCATTATCCTACGAGTATTATATCCTTACGTAATAACACCCAGCCTACTATGCTATCTACACACTTTCCTCAACCCTAACGACTCCTGCTTACTGTTTAATTCCCTTTTCCACACACACACACACACACGCACAATCACCTTGTCATGATACCTGCGTGCAAGGCTCAGGTGAGTGGCTATAACACGCAGACGCTCCTCCCTTCTGCTGCCATTGAGTGCCATTCTCAGTTCTCACCTGTGTTGCTGGGGGCACGCACAACGCAGGACCTTAAATACAGGTAATGGAAGGGAAATTACTGATGTTATATATTACTCATACTCTTCATTTACTCATTACTATTCATTACTAAGGTGGACTAATGAAGGGAACAAGATTACAATGATTAGATCGAGTGTCATTAATACCTGTGTTGCTGGGGGCACGTAGGACCTTAAATACAGGTAATGAAAAGGAAATTACTGATGTTATATATTACTCATAGTATCCCAAGGTGTATTGATGTAGTGAACACTTAAACAGGCAGACTACAAGTATTATATCGAGTGTCATTCTCACCTGTGTTGCTGGGGGCACGTAGAACCTATAAATACAGGTAATGGAAGGGAAATTACTGATGTTATATATTACTTATAGTATCCCAAGGTGTATTGATGTAGGGAACACTGAAACGGGCAGACTACATGTATTAATTTAACAGCTGTTCGTAAGTTCTGTTGCTACGTTGGATGTGAAGGAAGTTGTGGTGTACCAGCTGATCGTAGTGTGACCTTGGTGGTGTTAAAGCCTTGTGCTTGCATCTGTGTAGTGTAATATGTATGAATAAGTCTGGAATCACACATGAGAAGGGTTAGGGGAGTGTAAGGAGTAAGGAAGGAGGGAGTATTACCAAGGTCACGGGAAGTAGAATCAGCTGTCGCAGAAGCCAGAACCACTACAGTTGCCACTACAGTCTTCACGTTTTATTACTGTTATATAAGATTACGTAAGTTATTTATTATATTTATTTGTGTGTGCATGGTTGTTGTGCATGTACCAGTATTGATATATAGTGTGGAGGGACTGTGAGACTAGCTAAGGTGATGTAGTTAGTTTGTGGTAATTTGTGGTGTAAGTTTAGTCTCGTTTAGGTGTTGTTGGATGTGATGTAAAGGTCAGAATGTGAGGAGATTATATTGAAATAAGGGTAGCCTACCAACCTTTTACCATGTTTTTTTTTTTGCTTTAACAAGTTTCCGGAAGTTGGTATATATTGCTTGATATTCTGCAACCTTAATTCTAGCTGACGTGTAAGTATTAACCTCGGGAGAAGACGCTAATGTTATCTACATATTATCCTTTGTTTTATTAACGTGTCAGTATTTGTAGGTAAATGTTTACAGTATCATCATTAATTGAGTTGCACCAAGATGTAATGTACAAATCTTGCTGTTTTTTTATTTCTATTATTCTAACTGTACTTTAAATTGTAAATACATGTATACTTTTTATTTTATTTTCTATTTTTTTTATTACTACCCTCCCCCCACCACTGCCACTCACCACCTCCTAACTTCATCTCCCAATAGTTTCCTAACTGACAAGTACAGTCTCCTAACTGTCAAATACTGTCTCCAAATACAGAAGCAGTTCAAGGCATTGCCAAATTAAACCTAATTGTAATACCTTATGTCTTCAAATAGTGAAAAATTTATCAAAATTGTAGCCATGGAAGGGAGTGGTTGGGATTGAGGGAGGGAGGAGTTTAAGGTTAGAGGTAAGAAAGGGTAAGGTGAGAGAGAGAGAGAGAGAGAGAGAGAGATAATATTTCAATAATATTCCATAATGAGGCTAATTAAGTGAGCCTTGCTTGTCCAACAGAGTGAGATGGGCAGGTTATAGCAACAGCAGCAGCAGCAGCAGCCAAGGTGGTGTGTGTGCAAGACCTTTAAGGAAGCATCATGGCAGACATCAGCATGGAAGGTAAGGGTTTGTTAATGATGGTGGTGGTTGTGGTGGTAGTGGTGCCTGACCCTCCCTACCTGCTGGTGTTCACTTGCATGATACTGTACCTACACACACACACACACACATAGGAACTGCACTTGTTACATTTTAGTATTACATGCATGAGTTGTATGATGCTTTCTTCACAATTGTTTGAAGTAAGGTTACAGTATTTTCATATCAGAATCCATTGAAAGCAATGCTTACCTAGTCATCATTAGTGAGGGAATAAGTCTTCTTGTCGTGCCCCCACCTCCACTAAACTGCTATACCCAAGTGCCTATCATACCTAGTCTTAAAGGCGGCTATAGACGGTGCTGTGACCACTTGGTGAGGGAGGGCATTCCAATCATTGATTGTTCCAATGGAGAACGCATTGCCCTTTAGTGCAGTTGTCCAGTGGGTGGGCTTGGTAATGTTGAGTGAGTGGCCTCGCAAGTTGGTAGTGCTCAGTGGGAAGAACCTGGTGGCGGGGAGGTAGTCACACCCGTGGAGGATTTTGTACACTGTATCATGTCTCCTCGCCTCCGACGATCCTTCAACGTTTGCAGACCCATGACTCGACACCTATCCTTGTAGGGGAGATGTGCAATCTCTGGCACTAGTTTTGTTGCCCTGTGCTGAACTTTATCCAATGTATACTAGTGAATCTCACTATCCAATACCTTTCATAATGTAGCTCAGCTTCTATACCCAAGAGTACCATTTACATGCATGAAGACCACTTTTCTCTTATCACCAAACACACTGCATGACACCAACATAATGGAAAATAATAGCCATGTATCAGTGTACCGAATAATGACGTTTGAATTTCATCCTCCAGTATCCTCCCCACAGCTGGAATGTTTTTTTGTGTAACCTCCTCCCTTACCCTCGTCATTGCTGGGTGTTGCACTAAAACCCCCCGTGTTCCCATCCCCCAGAGGAGCGGGATTGTGACCAGCGCTATCCCTTCTCACGCTGCAGCTCCACCGGCTCCATCCACACCCTCACTTCCTCAGCCAACAACACAGGTCAGCCAAGCTACACTCACAGGGGTGGCCGCACACCCCGAGTCATGCTAGTGTGGTGTGGGGTCATGAGTAGGGAGTGTGAGGGTCAGGCACCACGCCCTGGGTGGTATATTATGTATTGTTTTCCTGTATGTGATTCTCTTCCATGTATATTGTAACTAGTTTCATGTAACTGATTTTGTCTGATTACTCGTGTGATTTTCCAAGAGTTTTGTGTGTGAAAGCTTTGAAAATGTAACTTGTACCTGCCATTGAGCCAAAAATATGCTGAACAGTTAAGTTAGTTGCCCATAGAGACTCAGAGTTTCAAGATTGAATGTAATCAATAAATAAGAAGAAATTTTCACTGCACAATAAACTTGGACTTGAATTTCACAACCATTTAACTTGACGACAGGGACTTCTCACCTTAATAAATAAAAAGTATAAATGACGAACCTGATACACTCCCACCTAATCATCCCTTCACTCCCCTCTCAAGATGTGACTGATGATGAGGACAGTGACCGAGGGAACCAGATGAGCTACAAGGAGCGAAGGCGCGAGGCACACACACAGGCGGAACAGAAGCGGCGCAATGCCATCAACAAAGGTTATGACTCCCTGCAAGACCTGGTACCAACCTGCCAAAGTTCAGACCAGGGCCAAGGCTACAAGATGTCCAAGGCTACGGTCCTACAGAAGAGCATTGACTACATCCAGGTATCACAACCACACTTTGGGGTTTCCTTACTTTCTGACACACACATTTTCTTGGTTATATTTTTATAGATGTTTTATTAGCATTTTCTTAACAATTTATAGCATTTTAAATATATATATTATCTATCTATATACCAGACTGTTATCCCCCTCTAATAATAATTCATACTCTTAGTTCCTGAAGAAGGAGAAAACCAAACAAGAGGAGGATGTGGCAGCCCTGAAGAAGGAGGTGGTGGCACTCACTATCATGAAGCTCAACTATGAACAGATTGTGTCCGCCCATCAGAGCCAACCAGGACGACACAGCAAACAGATATCAGATGAAGTGAAATTCCAAGTGGTAAGAATCTTTTTACGTTCACACTGATGCAGGAGGAGGTGTTTTTTAATGGTGAAAGGAGGGTGAGTGATAGTGTGTGTTTCCATGTTTTATTATTGATGTGAAGTTATGATTAGAGGCAGTGTGTAGTATATGGTTGAAAGGGTTTAAATTGATGTATGTATGTAGTATATTCATATGAAGCATTGGGGTTGGGATAGGTTGTGGTGAAATTATAACATATATAATACATCTCTGTTTAACAAATACGGTAATTACCATCCAAGGTCATGTAGCTTTGTAGTCTGAGGAGTAAATGTAACTCTATTTCTCCTACTGTCTTCTTTACAGGGTCTGGCGATAAGCAGGATTATTTTTCTATTTTATTTATTTATTTATTTTTTGCCCTTTTAATGTAAAGAAATAAAAAATAAAAACTCAGGTGACATAGTGTATGGGAGAGAACAGTACAAGACCATTTGCAAACCTTTACATCACTACATAACAGACTCTTTATTCCACAGTTCCGTGCCGTGATGGACTCCCTATACCAGTCATTTGAACAAACCATCGCCACGAGTAACTTTGCCGAGATTTCAGGTTCAGTCATCTCTTGGGTGGAGGAACACTGCAAGCCTCAGGTGAGGGTGTCTACCTGCATGGTGCTTCACTGTTCTATTGTCATAATCATTGTTCCTCACTTTCTGCTTTCAGCTTAACCAGTTCCTCTTCAGTCATCCTGTTTGTCTGATTGCATTCCTTTCTTCTCTCCATGCATTGCTCTGTGACAGTCTAATGGTTCTTCCTGATTGTATTTTCTCTTCTATAGCAATTGTTTTCCCTCCACATGCCTCTACATCACATAATTTTTGTTCCACTTTTCATCGTTTCCTGTATCATCTCATTTATATATTGTTATCTGACAAGTTTTTTGAAGTTGTCACATGCACTCCCTGAAGTGTCTAGTCTGTGCAACCTTCCTTACCAATGACTGCTTCAAGTTTTAAGGTGCTTCTATGTGAATATATCATACTTCACTAAATGGCTAACAGAATTGTTGATGATTGATATTGTTATTTCTTCAGATCCTGCGAGAGATCATGTGTGGAGTCCTGCAGCAGCTGGGACAGCCGGAATCTGCCTTCCTCTCTTAGCAGTGTGGTCTAATATGAGGCTCCTCGTTGTCCATCTTGTGCCATCTTATAATCCCTTGCATTACTTTCTTTTATAGCTGTGTAAAGATTTTATTTTGATTAACTTAAGTTTATATGAACAGAGTTTTGGTTGAATTTGATCAGACAAAGCCCATGAGTTATATATATATTGATGAAACACTAAAACTAAATATAATTTATTGAGGCTTTGCTAACAAAATGATCAGAAGTGTTATTTAAGTTAAATTTTTTATCCTAAGACTGTTACTACTGTGAGTTAAGATTCTTTAATCTGTATACATGAAGTATATCCAGATTAGTACCACAAGAATGTGACCAACACATTTCAACACTGTCGTATTTCACATCTCTGAAAGACTCCATGTTTGAGGTGGTCCTTTTTTTGCATAATCATTGCTGGTACAAGAGAAAAATATTTTGGATTGAAAATAATATAAAAGAAAACTCCATACCTTTTTCATATATATATTTTTTTAATTTACTTTGTTGTATAAACAGCAAGTATGTGATAAACATTAAAATTTCACAACAATGGTCACATTTGAGATCTGTATGAGCAAAAAACACTTATTATTCTTAAACCCTTGAAAAAATAAGTAATGTAATGTACTTTCAGACTTAAGAAAAATAATGATAAAACAAGAGCATGGCCACTGTCTTGATTCACCTGACTAGCTCCGAGAGGTGCACCCGGGGCACCAACCTCACAAGCATTCATCGCCCCATAATAGGATAACTACAAAATTACCATCACACTGCTCACCATCCTTACAAACTAGGCAAAAAACCTCTTCAAAATAAAGTACTCTTGCTAAACTAAAAGTCAGTAAATCTAATATTGCAAGATTCATCGTCGACATTCACCTCTGGAGCTTTGAGCCTTAAAGTCTTTACTTGTTGCTTCATCTAACGCAGACCTTCATCCACGGAACCTGGCCTTGCCTTGCCTGCATGGGCTTAGCCACCATTTAAAAGATCATACACACTGCCGGGCCACAGCAGGAAGTTATCTGGACAAATACGAAAGGTACCACGGTCCACTAGGAGAATCTATTTTGAACTATTTTGGATACTATACCTGCAAACTGTATTTTTATGTAGTTTTCTAAAACAATAATTTTAGTACTACTGCTTTTTTTTCTTGTCCCACCACTTCCTTTGCATTGAAGCAGCTGACTAAGCCCCTACTTTCCTCTATTGACCAAGAAGTGATTGTGACATCAGCACGCCTTACTCTTACACCCTAGCCTGCCCTTGTTGCTGCTTCACTAAGAAGCAGCCCCAGGAAGGCCGATGCTTGAGTGGGCATGTCATGAGATAATTACAGCTACCAGAGGTGTGACCCGAATCAATCACACAGAGACGTTGTGAGAACCTGGAAGTGCGCCCAAGCATTCCTGGGTGTCCTGGGTGCACCTCCATATCACATGAGTTTTGTGCTTCAGGTGCAAAAAAAATAGGAGGGAGCAGGAGAGGGCACCGGGAAAAGTAGTGTACACGTAATATTTCCAAAGTAACTGCTTTCCGCCTGACAAACTTAAAAATGGTTGTCAATTTTCTCTTTTTCATAGTGACAAATCTATACAATATTAGTGTACAAAACAAAGATCTACAAATTTTCTTCTGAAAGACATTATAGGACAAGGATCCCAAGTATGGATATAAATTAGTCATTGCCCTGATGGGCCACATCACCACAGGTGTCATACCAGGTGGTGCAAACACTAAAGGAGAATCACGAAAATATGTTGAACCCTCAAGTTCAAAGTGTTGGTAGTGAGTTGTATTGACTGAGGGAGTTGTTCACTCTTCAACACTCTATGTATGACATGCCAATGTCTTTAACGAGTGAAACATGAGACACTGCCCATTACACATGAATACTTATTATGGATCCGAGACTTCAAACACAAAAATGCAGGCCCATGCTGCACCCAGCAGAATGTAGCACTCTTGATTGGGCAAACTGGTGGGGCCCTTCAAGCTATTTACCTGCACTCATAAATTGTTCAGGCAAACAGCTGATAGGACGGCCATCCAGAGCTCCAAGGGGTGTGACCAGAGGTTCCAAGTGGTGCTGGGGTTCCCACTATCAGCAGACTGTGGCAATGTGGGGTCTGGCTAGCTAGTGTAGGAGTGTTTACTGACAACTGGATGGACATTGAACTTGGAGCACACAGGTTCCACAAAAAAGTGAGCAAGATTGAGCCAGACAACATTATGAAAAACATGGGATACATGACGGAACGGACTGCCACTATTACTTATAATGCCTCCGCAACCGTCACTGTTGCATCACCTCCAGCCATAACATATCAACTCCACTTCCTTACCATACAAAATAAAAACAATGCAATTTATTTTGACCTAATACTCTAGGATAAAATTTCTGAGCACCAATTCCTCATAAAAAGAGAAACAATGATTTATTATGATAAAAGTATCTAGTAGTCAGAGTGGGTGGGTGGGTGGGTGGGGCACCAACCCATGGACTGTCCCTTCACTTCAAGTTGTCGGGATGGACAGCATCACCACTGCCTCACGTCTATGACATGACACCTCAACTAAATCTAAGGTGAATTTTCCTTACATTGCAGCCTGGTTGGACAGGGCCAAGCATAGAGTATTTTAAATCCATCCTGAGTTGGTTGTCATTAGAGTGGTTACGTACCACTATTTCACCGGTTACCTCAAGGAGTGGAGGGGAGGCCCTTCAACTGAGGGGGCATCTGACATTCATTGACCTCCCCAGTATTGTTGCCCATCAGCAGCTGTAGAAGGAAAAGTGATAAGTAAGTACTACAACAAAGCATCAGTCACACAAAAATGCCTTGCTCTCAATAAATATTTGGTTGACAACTACCTGTACATCATGAGAATGTTTGGTTGTAAGTTGAAAAAGGTTAAACAGACATCCATTGTAGGATTGTGGTTCCCACAACTCGGGGTAATATAACAGATTTACGGGGTAATGGAGGGGTGACAGTAAAGGAAATATACTACATCACTAAATGACAAGTGATGGCACTCATGGCAGGGAAGGATGTCTTCACATAATTTTTTAAAAATTTCATAATCATTATTATTAGCCAACAATGCTACACTACTTGAGGGACATTACCAAAGTGTAGACCTTGTGCTTGCAGCAATAACTACAAACACACCAGAGTCTCGTTCTAGGTGGCTTCACAATTATGTAACAAACCAATTTCTAACAATTTGTTCTTATATGCTTCCAAGATTCACAGTTATGCAAGTCTTGATCAATTAGAGTTTGTTCATTCAGACCTCAATTGAGAAAACTGCACAATTTTTTTTTCTCCTTGCGCATATGGGAAATAGATTCATGTAAACCAGGTTATGCAAGAAAATACAAAGTGTTGCTAAATTTGACAGTCAAACACTGACTCTTATACAAAATACTTGTGAAGAGAAAAAAATCACTCACCCTGTCCTTGTACAATGCTGAACATATAAACATCTTGTTGGTTGATTTCACCGAGAGTCTGTGTAGCAGCTTCCTTGTCTGGAAACACAAATATTATGCATCACTAATAAATACGTTTGAGTGAATAAATGAATGCTGGAGGTAGGAAACAGTGGCCATATGCCTATAAAGTAAGTTTGCTCTGGGTATTGAAACAAATTTAATGTAACTTTCAAATTAGTATTTAACAAATTTTATGATATAAATTTGCTATGTTTATAATTACTTTGTAATAGCACATCAATTTTCTGAATTTTTGAGAACCACTAAAATAATGTGCACTCTTTGTGATAATTGTTGATATTATTTAATGTTAAGCCTTATTGATGGGAGTGAAAGTATACCTTGAGGCAGAATATTCTGATGAGTCCGTCATAACAAGTGGCTATAAGGTAGTCCCTGTATATAGTGAGGCAGGACACATCAGCCTCACTCTCCAGGTGCCCACGACTGCTGCCAGACTGTACAACACAAAACAAAACAAGTCAGTCTATATTTTACAATACTTCACTAAATGACTTTATTAAATCTGTCTACATGTTTTACATGAAAAAAATTTTGTATATTATCTTTGCAACATTTATGGACATTCAGTATCATATTCTACTGATTTCTGTGTAATGAATTTAAATCATCGATCAGACTTTAAATTTCAGGTAACTTGATCACGGAAAACAAAAATTGCAGCAACATAGTGATACAAGCACAAGATACAAGATCCTCTCAAGACAAGACACTCTCCCTTCACATACAACACTTAGCTCCCAACACTCACCGTGAAGTCATAGTACACAATGATCTTCTCGGAGCCTCCAGTGTACAGCAGACCACCGTAGGAGATCGTGGCATACACTGTCATCTGAATGTGCTCCAAAGTGCGTAGGAACAACCCTGTTGGTACAAAATGTTAAGTGTGGTTACGTGAAGCCAACATACTATAAAGTCATAATACAAATATTGTACTAAATTCAACTATTTGCATTAGTGTGAAAGATGTCAACTAGAACTACTGCCACTAGGAAACCATTATTCATTTTCATAGCTAATGGTGTACCTTCTTCATTACATCTTTCACTCCCACCCATCCTCAGCTTTCTCCTCAACATCAACTCTGCACCTCCACCCTCCCTCCCCCCCACTGCCACTCACCTGTCATGGCATCACGGATCATGAGTGGTGTGGTCTTGGCCGACACTAACAGAACACGCCGCCCACCCTCAGTCATGGCCTTCATGCTGGTCACAGCCTTGCCACAGAACTGAACCATTTCTGTCACACCTTTGTCCTGTCAAAGGTGAACCACAACTCATTAATAAATGCATTATAATCACTTTAAATTTGGTAGAAAAATGTCAAAGTATAAAATGGATTACGTCTCTGGGTTAAAACTATCAGGTTTATATATCAAACACCATCCTTGAAAGTTATGAAGTCACTGATACCAGCTATGGAAGGTAAGGTATCTAAGTCAGGGATGAAGTAAACAAAACCCTGAAAACTATGACCATTAAATATGTCAACCTTTAGTGTCCTCACCTTAAAGTTCCACCTCGCCCCACAGCCTCCCTCAGTGCCAAGGAAGAGCTGGCCCCAACATATGTCAAGGCATCGCACACCTTCCCCAACCTCCCTCTTCTGCTGCACCTCACCAGTCTAAGGATTACAATAATTATATCATTATCATTCTAACATAAAAGCCATATTGTCATCCTCCCTAATGACCTCAAACTCTTTTCTTATCTCAATGAAATACACAATTACAGAAGCTTGGACAATCATCTCACCCTTCCATTGAAGACACAAACACTCTTGTCTGCTGAGCCTGTCACTACCAGGAACTTGGTGGCATCAGAATCATAGTTAGGTTGGCCCACCACCCCAATACAGGTGACCAGGTCCGAGTGGTCTACATAAGTGGCCATGATCTGTCCTGACGCTGGATCATAACACCGCGCCGTGCCATCGCTGGAGGCTGTCATGATGTAGCCGCCCACCACCTGTGTGCACAAAACCAGGGTTGTGTATAGTTTTTAAAAGAGAGCAGAGTTTTGTGGCTTGAATTCAGTAATAGAAACTTGTTATAAGGAAGGTAATGAATGACAACATCAGTGAGAGAGGAACCTTACCTTTATATCGAGTACAGCAGTGCCATGGGTTGGGGGCACCACAAATGCCAACTCATCACCGGAGCTTTCCAAGGCCTCATCAGAAAACCTGTATTCATCCTGTGCAGGTGAGGCTCCTCCACCCTTGCTGCTGCCCTCCATCACTGAGCGGGGGGAGTGCTTTCCAACCTTCTCATACAGTTTCTTTCTCTTGCGTTTGTTGAATCTGTGTCTCTTGGACTTCCTTTTACGTTTCCTCTTCTTATCCTCACCTCCATCCTCCGAGTCATTGTCCTCCCCTTGTTCATCCTCCTTGTCCCTGCTGTGTCCTGGCTGTCCTTCAAGCTGTTTGTCACTCTTCTTCTTTTCCTCCTCCTGACTGTCACACGAGGTCCTTTGTGGCACCTGCCTCATGCGGTGGGGAGGTCCTCGGGATCTGAGGCTGTAGCAGTGCTCACTTGAGGCGCTCTTTGACTTCTGGCTCTCTGGAGATGACATAGGAGAAGAGGAGGCTGACGAGGGTGAGGATAAGCAAGTCTTCTTCTGAGTACTGGTGAGGGTGTCTCTATCTGAGGGTGTCTGGGAGGTGGAGGGTAGGGAAAGATGGCTACTAAGAGTTAACAACTTGTTATCCTCACACTTCACACTGGTAGGAGGGTGGATGGTGTCCTGTTGTTCCGTCTTCATGATCTCCTTATCTGTGAGGTGAGGTAAGTCCTGTGGCTCACACTTGAGATAGGAGTGTGCATGTGGCGGGTGGGCCAAGGGTGGCAAGGGTGTGGCAGCTCTCTGGGGGATAGCAGGAGACTCCTGTTTAGTGCAGAT
>JAPQNM010000033.1:656967-684467 GCA_029783475.1 Metacarcinus magister
CTACGGCCAGGCCCTTCATTACCCTCTGTTTCCTCTAGCAGAGAGTTCTCCCCCACAGTGCTCTTCTTCTTGGAGGCCAGGAAGGTGCGCCGCAGCTTGCTGGCCGCTGCAGCCAAAGCTTTCTTCTTGGCCGCCTCCGCATAAGTGGCACTGGCCTTCTCCCTCTTGGCCTTCTTGTCCTTGTGAGTGGGCCAGCTAGGACCAGCCCGTCCCAGCCCCAAAGGTCCATTTGTACTAAAGGGTCGTATACTCTTGCTAGGTGAACTGTGAGACTTAAAGCTACCAGGTACATCCCGTTGTGCCCCCTTACCCTTCTTGCCTCTCATTATGCCCGCCTTTGACCCCTCGGGGCCCTGGTCGGGGGGGTTGGAGGTGGTCCGCCGCGGGTCACTCCTCTCCAAGGAGCTTTTCTTCCTGTAGTCATAGGAAGTGTCCCTGTTTCTGAGGAACTGGAGGTGGGATGAAGGGTGGGGATGGCGGCGAGGGTCAGTGGGACTGTGGTTGTGATCGTGGCGAGGGTGGTAGTCTAAAAAGTGACTGTTCCGTGGGCCCAGCCGCCCACCCCTGCCGGCCGGGTGTGCAGACGCTGCAGAGGACCGCTGGTGGTGGTGATTGGCCTCCTCGTAGGCCCCAGGCTCTATGCCCCGGGGACCCCCATACCCTGGGCGGCCGTGGTAGTGTCTGCGAGAGTTCTTCATGACGCGGGTGCCAAAGGACCACTGTGGGTCAGGGTTGGGGTGGGCAGCCTTGCCGTCGTCCTCCCAGCTGGGTCCTCCAAGGTAAGCATCCATGGACTGTTTCTGCTGAGCCCACCACTTCATGTCAAAAGCATACTGACCCCGCGCTGACTGGAAGTACCCGGGGTGGGCCTGGCTCCAGCGGTGTGGGGGGTAATGGGACATGGAATGGGGGTCCCGGTCTGCATCGGAGTACACGTTTGGAGGGGGCATGATGGGCCATGAGCCCGTGTAGTGGTCTGGGGGAGGCCCCAGGAGGGATTGCCGGGGTTCATGAGTGGGTCCGGCACCTCCTTGGGCCACGCTGGCATCCTGGTTGTCATGTCGGCGACGACTCTCACTGCGATAATCAATGGGGGATGGCGTACCCCTCTGGCGGGGGGGATGGGGCCCCCCTGGGGGGCGGGGGCCAGCTTCACTGTTGACACTCCACTCCATCTGTGAGGCACAGCGGCCGCCCCATCGCCTTGGCTGATCCTTCAGACAATCAAGCTCCCCTTTGTCCTCCCAGCGGGACCGGCTCATACCACGCTAATCACTCTGCACAAAAACAACATCATTACAACATGGAACATCATCAACAACACTAAACTCAATAACTCTACACAATGGAACACACAACTCAAAACAAGTGAGTTCCAAGAAACTCAATTCCAAACAACTCCCAAACACCACCAACATTAATGACCCACACACCCACACCCACACCCACACTCTGCATCACAGCATCACACAAACTAAACCAAAACCATTCACAACCATTCAAACATATACATTTCTATAAATAAATTTTCTTCCTCACACAATGCTTCCTAAGCCTCCAAGCACCCTGCCAACCTAACACTCTTTACACAGTATTGCCACCCATCACAGTATTGACATTCCATTCAATACCACACTGAGTCCCACACCACATAACACATTCATCATTACAACCACTCCTACACACAACCAATAATGAACACAATCATTTCATCACATATACCTGGAAAATACTTTAATCAAACATCAATTATTACACAACATGAACTTGCTTTAATAACACACAATACAGTTATGCATAGAACGATGATTTCTGAAGGACCATTTCAGCAAGAAGAAATTCCGTTTTCCTATGCAAGCTAAGAACAGGAATGACAAAATAACAATGTATTTTAACTTGTGTCAACCCAGGAATGTGTGATGAATGGGAGGCTTGGTGACACGGAGCAACAAGTACAATCTGATGGCACGTACACTCTCCTAACTAACATAACTACCATGTACGCTCTCATAACAACCATTTATACTCTCCTAACTACCACGTACAGTCTCCTAACTACCATTCATACTCTCCTAACTATAGCATGTACAGTCTCCTAATTACTATGTACAATCTACTAATGACCAAAATGATTAAGTAAAATATCCAAATTAAACATAGACAACTACAACTTAAACCACAATGATGTATCAATAATAAAACCAAATATGAATCAGAATGAACTGTAACATCAACAACAACAACAACAACAACAACAACAACAACCACCACCACTTAGTACGCTGCCAACGATCCCTTCAACAGGTATTCACTACGCTAACACTCTTTCAATCAGGTCAGGTAGGCCATAATTACCCAGGTGGTGTGGTGTCATTACCTAGTTTGACATGTGTAACCACCACCTGTCACCTCCAACACGTCAAGGGGGGGGAGGGGGGAGGGGGGAGGGTGTCATTAAGGAGACATACACTCTAATGAGGTAAGGCAGAATTATGCTTGGTTAATAGATTAGGATAGATAAGATTTTTAGGTTCAAATGATACAAATATGTTTAATTAGCTAACCCATATCTTGATAATTAGTGGAGGGGGTGTGATGGGTAGCGTGAATAGGGGGGGGGAGGAGGAGGAGTAGGAGGAGAAGGAGGAATAAGAGGAGGAGGAGGAGGGATGAGGAGGAGAAGGTAGCAGCCTAAGAGGAGCGACTTAGCTTATCATGACATTCTCTTCTTCTGTAACACACACACACACACACACATACATACATACGCATACACACACACACACACACCTCCCCTCCTATTACGGGCGAGGGAGGGTAGGGGGGCGGGGCAGGGCAGGGGGCATCAAGGGTACAGAACAGTGCCAAACCAAACCCCGAGAGAGAGAAATTAAAGACCCAATCGTATCACTTTAAAAAATGCATCCTTTTAAATACCCTCAAGTTACGGCTATACAGGGATGAAACACGTGGATTAGAGCACCATACTCTTCCCTGATAGCTGTTAGGTGAGTGTGTATTACCTTTTAGTGTGGTGTGTGGTGTGTGGAAGCTGTGGTGGGTCAAGGACACGCATCAAAACATTGTCTCCTTCTCACAAAATGACGCCATGTTTGTTTTGGTCCAGAAGGCGCCCACTACCATTATTATTTTTTTTTTATTCTCCTTCATTTCTTTGCTTGTCACTCTACATCACCTAGCCACTCAACAGGTTATATATTCCATGCACTAATTTACGTATTTATACTGTAAAATACGTGTTAGAATGTAAATATACGCATTGCACTGAACCCATCAAGGCATCATCCTCAATAGAGTAGAACAAGACGTTTTAAAAATCTCTTCGCACCTCGATTAACCAACCTAAACTAATTTAAACAGAACATAACATAGATAGAAAAATAATAGATTTAATTTTGAGTCTAATTGCACTTTTGTTTTAGCGTTTTGTAATTTATTAGGTGTATAGGGAGGCGTGTTGGAGGGGCGGTGTGGCAGTCTGCTTCAGAAGGTGTTGTCTGCCAGGCGAGGGAGGACACGATCAATACCTGTACCGCCTTTGTTACTCACCTTCTACCTCTCCACTTCCTAACACATCACCGTAAGTACTTAACATTATACAGAAACAACGTACACGGGTTTATATAAGTGTACATAACCCGTGTGTGTACGTATATGTAAGTGTGTGTGTGTTTGTCTGCCTCCCATCTCTCTCTCTCTCTCTGTGACTCTTTCATTGATCTTTCCTTTTCCTGTTATTCTAGCTAAGTCTCCTTACCTTAACCCTACTCAAGGCGATGCTAAGGAGATGTAGTGTATGTATGTGTGTGCGTGTGTTTGTAGGTGTGATGGTTGTGTCTCTGTGTGCGTGTGTCTGTCTGTGTGTGTATGTGTATGATTTTCTTTTCTTTCATTCATTGATCTTGTTTTACTACTATGGACGATGCCATTCACCTAGCTGGGTCACCTTATAGTGCCAGCTGCTTTATATTGATTTTATTACATGTTAAGAAAATGATTAGGTGCTCTCTCTCTCTCTCTCTCTCTCTCTCTCTCACTGTTACGTCATCCTTATCGTGGTTTAAGTGTTACCAAATACCTTCCTGTAACATGCACGATAATTACTGTTAATCACTTACTTATTGACCTCATAAAAAGGAAATGAAATAGTGGTTCCCAGGATAATTACGTTAAAAATTAGTCTTCTGTTAAAGTTTGTTCGGTGGTTCTGAAAGGAAGTGAAAATTATGATACGAAAGAATATATATAGAAAATTTGAGAGAGAGAGAGAGAGAGAGAATGATGTTTGAATATTATGTATAAAAAAAAAACATGCAAGCACATACTTAGAAGATAATGAAACCGGTCTTAATGTACAATAAGAATAATAGTAAATAAGTCGAATTGAAACGTGATAAAAATAACATATATATATTAACCAAACCAAGAAGCTAATGTGTAGAGATAATACAAGTGTCTTATCTTTACCTACACACACACACACACACACACACACACACACACACAAGCCTACGCGCACACCCACACCTACGCACACATACACCCACGCACACACACACACTAACCACCCACGCACACACACACGCACATCACACACGCACACACGCACATTGCCCTTACAAGTGAACTATCAAGAGAGGGCAACAGGGTAACATAGATCAAAGGGCAAGAGGGGAATATAAAACTGGTACCGTTGTGTTGATTTTGTTACTTATACGTAGAGTTAATAAAGGTTATATTGCCTTCCCTTGTATTGCATTAATGTAAACTGGACCTTATATATATAGGCAGGATACCGGCTAAGAAAAAAAAGAAGGAATATTAATTTTATATATATTTTTTTTTATTATTACAATTGTGTGGAAATATGGAAAAGTGTTTTGAAATAGGGATGAAAAAGCGGTTAATATGCTCTCTTTTGTTTGTGATTTCTTCATAATCTTGTTCGGCCTCCTGCTACAAGTTGTTTTCCTTCTCTCATCATCTCCCTCCTCCTCCTCCTCCTCCTCTTCCTGCGTCCACATTTCTTATTCACTTTAGCCGCTGGTGGACCTGCTCCCTTCTCCAGCCTGGCCACTTTCCAGTTCATGGGGTCCTGGAAAGTGTTTTTATGTAATCTGGCACTCTAGTATTCTGGAAGGAGCTGAAGTAGTGGTGGTGGTTGGGGGAATGTGGGGGGGAGGGGGTGTGGCGAGTCTGGAAGCATCTGTTGTTGGAGTGGTAGTGTGGTGGGGATGGTGTACTTTTGTTATCCTATTGTGAAGTTAATGAAGGACCTCCTAGTGATAATGTACTGGTATCCTATTTCAGTTTTATTTATTTATTTATTTATTTTTCTGTATGTTCAATTTCTTTCTATCCAATTGTGAAGTTAATGAATGAACTTTTTGTTGTTAATGTACAGGCATCGTATCTGTTTTTATTTCACTTCATTTGTTTTTCTTTCTTTTGTTTTCTCTATAGTTATGTTCAAATTTTTTCCAAGTTGTTTTAAGAATATCTTGACTGTTACTTTATCTTGTGCAGTCATTTGTAATATTTTGAAGGCAGACATTACTTAGTATCTTGTTCTGTTGGATGAAAGTACAGTACATGCATTAATTTAACTTGAAAACACCCATCATAGTTATAAAGTGACATTGATCATTGTCTCGTTCATGAAGTCCAGTCTAAGTTCACCATAATAATAATAATAATAATAATATATACTTTGTTTATAGTCTTTTTGTGTAATACAGGAAGGAAACTTGCTTTGGATTGGGCTCTTTCTTAAGGAACATACTTATAAAAAACTACTGGATATACATTGTTTTGTAAGATAAAGTCATTTGTAATATTTTCAAGTGGAGAGTAAAGTGGAGCATCACATCCTGTCCCATCTTATGACATAGATAATAATAACAACAACAAAACATCCATATTGTCATTCATGAAACTAGTGTTAAAAGAGCATTGTTCTTTTCTTTTTATTAACAAGTCTCTTTGGGTGAGCATGTGAACTTTAGTCAAGACATAAAGTGTGGTCTCACCCACTAGGCTTTGTGCCAAGAAGATTGAACGATGCAAAAACATTTCGTAGTATTCACCCCCAGCCCCCCTCCTCTCCCTCCCTTCCTCCCTTGTCCTTGTCCTTGTCCCTTACTACAACACAGTGAAAGTGAAAGCCTTCCCACATACTCACGAACATAATGCATTTTTTCATTATTTAGAACCAAGTAACAGGTAATGCAATGATAAAACTTAATGGTGAGGATCAACAGTCTGGGTTAGGATGTGACCTTTAGATTCAATTATTTCTAGGTTATTTATCTTCTTTTCTGTGCTAGAATGTTAGGTGAAAATGAGTGACTTTACTAGAGCATGTGTGATGGATGTGTGTGTGTGTGTGTGTGTGTGTGTGTGTGTGTGTGTGTGTTTCCATTATTTATTTATTTTTTGTTTTTATTGTATACTGTATGTAGGTGTGTTCAGTTTCTTTTGGTTTTATAGTTTCAATGGCATTAAAAACAGAGCATATACCTGAAAAGAAAAGAAGAAAAAATAGTGTAACTTGTGTCAAAAAGAATAATAGTAATAACAACACTACTATTATCACTAGCAATAATAATAATAATGTTTAATCGCTCGATAGAACACTTACCGACAAATAAAACCAGACTGCTCAAATAAACTTTTTCCCAAATATGTTAATAAAGGTACTAACGTTGAAAGTATTAGATGCTTTTGACGCTGATTGAAAGCTTTCCGACAAAGGCTGTCATGGGAGCAGGGAGGGAGAGAGAGACATTTACAACCTGTTTACGACTTTTACGACAGGCAAAAATGAGCCTATATTTTGTACTGATCTATGTTTGGGGGTGTGAATGCACATCTGGGTTCATGCCTAATTCTATTCTGATGTGAAGTGTCATTTGCACATCAGTTTCTCCTTACTCTTGAAGGGAGGAAGAAAGAAAGAAGTGGTGTTGGATAATACATCACCTTTAACTCTGGCCGCCACACAAAGCATACCTCTCACACCGCGTCATATCTTCATCATTACACAGTGTTTTTGCCCCACCCATCTGATTTACCGAGAGAATAGCAGACTCGTGTTGATATTAAAGCATCCAATTAATAGTGTGTGTAAGGCAGGGACCAGTCATTTGTTTTTGTAATGTGGTATTTCATGTTTTTCTCATTCTATACTCATTACACTTCTCTTATTGTGTGCGGTTCCTCTATTCAGCCATTTACACGAAGCCACAAACAACATGTTCTTTTGGGCAGTCACACAGACGAGCACCATTACCATCAAGGAGTGTTCAAGTATTTTCAAGAACACTGCTGAGGAAATTATGGAATAGGCCGCAATTGTGTGTGTGTATGTGTGTGTTTGGGGGTGTTAGTAGTGTGTTTGTTCTGTTTGTTTGTGTGGTTTGAATGTATAGGATGTGGTGTATGTGTGTGTGGTTTAAAAGGTGTTTGTTTAATGTATGTGTGTGAGGGTAACCAGTCCTGACAGTAAGCAAAGAAAGAGTGTAATTGTTAGCTGTGTTAGGAGAGCAATTATTTCTTAAGTGTTCAATAAATAAATGGAGGAAAAATATAATGGAAAGATAAGATTTATATTGACATTATGGCCTCTTAGTTGTCTTATGCAAGGAAACAAGGAAGATATATATTGACATGTTGAATGACCATCAATCGGTATATGTTTAAACAGAAAGGAAGATGAAAGTCAATATAGGTCAGTTTTCTGGGGTGTGTGGAGGGGAAAGGGGTTTATAATGACTCCATATTGTTGTAGAAACTATGAAATTAGGTTAGGTTAATGTTGGGAGGAAAGGAAGAATGAGGTATAAGGTCAGGGTTGTGTTTTGTAATGTGTTGAGGTTAGTGAGTCTATAATTGTGTCTATATGAGTGTCTAGTTATCTATAGTGATCCCGTGTATTTGACTGAATGTGAGTATCATTTGTTGTTGTACCTCATTGTCATCTCACCCAGTCACACACACACACACACACACACACACACACACACACACACACACACACACACACACACACACACAGCCTGGTAGTGTAGCATGAAGGTTGAAGGTGCAGTGCTGTTTCTCTTCAAAGGATCACATCAAAAATGTATTCCCAGTGGTTCCTTCTGTCACAGTGGCAACAAAAAGGGTGATATTATTAGACAGTTGTGGGGGAACATTTTAAAGGTAATGCAAGTGGATCCAGCCTTGTGGTGAAGCTTGTGGAGTGATCTGGTGGAAGACTTAACCAAGGAGACCAGGTGGAAGTGATGGTGGTGGTTTTATAGGTAAGGTGATAGTTTAGGTGTGTGGTGGTGGTGGAGGAGGAGGTGAAGTGCTAAGTGAATGCATCATGTCTTCAGCAGGAAGGAGGAGGAGGATCGAGAGGAAGAAAGAAAGTAAACCAGATGAGGGAGATGTTTTTATTACGTGGAGGAAGCACACATGTGTTGCCTGTGGCTGCCATGTACCTGAGGCACACATCTGCAGCACCTCCACCATGCAGGGCCCTCTCCTCCCTGCCACCCCAACCCAGGACCTTCCTCAAGCATCAGGAAGCTAGCACACACCGCCCCACTAAGCAGGCATCCCACAGGTGGAGGTGGAGTCAGGGTCTTCACACCTGTCCTGCTGCTCACTGTAAGCATGTCACCACCACCACCACACCACCGCCGCCGCTGCCCCCGCCACCCCCACCCCAAGAACCATCTTCTCAGGTATCCAGCCCACAGGAGAGCTGCACCTGGGCAACTACCTTGGAGCAGTACAGCAGTGGGCGCAGCTGCAGGATGGTGGTGATGATGTGCTGTTCTGCATTGTAGACTTGCACTCCATCACACTGCCACAAGACCCAAAAACCCTGCACTCCCAGACCCTGGCCATGACGGCCTCACTGCTGGCCTGTGGCATAGATCCCACCCGTGCAGTGGTGTTCCAACAGTCCCGTGTCTCAGAACACACTCAGCTGGCGTGGGTGCTGGGCTGCCTCACCACCATGGCCAGGCTAGGACACCTGCCTCAGTATAAGGAGAAATCCGCCTCACAGAAGGAGGTTCCCCTTGGGCTGTATGTGTACCCGGTGCTGCAGGCGGCTGACATCCTGCTGTACCATGCCACACACGTTCCCGTTGGTGAGGACCAGCTGCAGCACATCCAGCTGGCAGCAGACCTTGCCCGGATCTTCAACAACAAGTTTGGCCAAACCTTCACTGCACCTCACTCCCTGGTGCTCCGCCAGGATGCCGCACGCCTCCGCAGCCTCCGCCAGCCCACCAAGAAGATGTCCAAGTCTGAGCGAGACCCCCGGGGCCGCGTGGCACTCAGTGATGCGCCCGATGTGGTGCGGGAGAAATTCAAGAAGGCGGTGACGGACTTTACCTCTGAAGTTTATTATGACCCCGAGGGAAGGCCCGGCGTGTCCAACCTGATGGTGATAGACAGGGCGGTGACGGGCCGGAGCTTTGAGGAGATCCAGGCGGCTACCCAAGGCATCAGCACGGCCCAGTACAAGCTGGTGTTGGCTGATGCTGTAGTGGACCACCTGGCACCCATCAGGCAGCACATCAACCACCTGATGCAGGAACCCGGCCACCTTGACCAAATCCTGGAAGAAGGGGCGGAGAAGGCCAGGGAACGTGCCTCCAAAACCTGGAAGGAAGTGAAGCAGAGAGTAGGATTGATGGGTAAAGTGTAAAGGAAGGCAATTACAAGATGGAGGAGGAATGTGCCGCTCACCACCACCCTCATTAAAGCCGAGGGAAGACAGTTGAAAGGAGAAACTACACCTTGTTGCTATGAAGGAAGGTAAAGCCCAGGCCACTCAATGTAAAACAGATACATTAACACTACAACGGGAAGATAAAAAGATGAAAGCGCCCAGAAGACCCACACACACCCCTACTAGGAAAGGGAGAGCAGCCCCCTTCAACTCCTTACCCTTCCCTCCCCCCACACACTGTAAAGGAAGAAAATTAATAATAAACCATGAAAGAAGGAAGGAAGGAAGAGGGAAAGACCCTTCTCTTAAACTGTGGAGGAGGCGAGGAGAGGAGAGGAGAGGAGAGGAGAGGAGTCCCTTGCAACACACCACAATCCCCTTCCCAGTAAAAAAAGATAAAAGACATTGTTACCATCTCACACAACAGAATCACCTTCCTGCCTCGCCATTACCTGCCTTACACCTTCCCTACCCTCCCTCCCTCTTTATCCTCCCTCCCTCCTTACCCTCCTTACCCTCTCCTCCCTCCCCAGCTCCCAAGGTCAGGAGGGCACACCAAGGAAAGACAGGTGTGTGCTGATACCTGTGGGAAAGTAAGAGCTGATTAACTGTTTCGAGGCACGCGTGTGTGTGTGTGTGTGTGTGTGTGAGTGTCACTGTGTGTGTGTGTGTGTGTTTTCTGTGACCTGTGCAGTGGAAATTATCTTTTTCACACACACACACACACACACACACACACACACACACACACATTCACCCTGACTGCTACTTCCACGAATCATATTTCACACACAGCATACGATAAAGAATGGTAAAAAAAAGAATGAAATAATCAATTGTTGTTAATTGTAAACAGCCATTCTTTTCAACAGTTTTTTTTTTTGTATTCATTCATTCTGTTTTGAACTGAGGAATGTGTAGAAAGAATGTTCGGCAACTCTCTTCCATCGATTTTAAACGTGTGTAAATAGATGTTATTTTGTCAATACAGTTTGTTGTTTAAGACTAATGCGTTTCATTGTATTCTGGTGTTACGATTGTTGTTATTGTTATGATTTTTGTTACCTGTGCAGAGAGAGAGGAGAGAAAGAGAGAGGTCAGAGGTTTTTGAGGTCAGGAAGAAAATAACGTTGGAAATGTAGGGGAAACACGGAAGGGGGTAAGAGGGGGAAGGGGGGAAACTAGTGTGTTTATGAGGGGAGGGGGGGAGGGGGGAATGTTTTCTGGTTCATTGCCAAGGGAACTGACGCCTTCAAGTCTCCGTCTCCCCTCGTTTCCCCTTGTGCCTTCCCCTCTTCCCATCTTTCCTTCCTCCCTCTCCCTTCCGTTCACTTTTATTTTTTATATTATTTCATTTCTATTCTTGTTTCCTTCTTCCAATTTGCCTTCCGTGTGTCCTTTCCCTTTCTTCCTATTTCCTTGTTCCCCTCATTCTGGTTTTGGCTTCTCTCCTCTTCGCTTCTCCTTCCTCCTTTTTTTTTTTTTGTCATCCTTACCATCTTCCCTTCTCTTCCCTTCCTATTCTTCCCAACTTCCCCCTCCACTTCCCTTCCCTCTTCCTCTTCTTCCCTTGCTTCCTTGCGTCTTCTCATGTCCTTCCTTCTCTTCTCTTCCTCTTCTCCTCTCCCTTCCATTCCTTCCTTTCCTTCTCTTCTCTTCTTCCCTTTAAAACCTTTCTCGCAGTTTCTACAAATTTAGTTAAAAGATGCAAGTTATAACCCGCATCCCCCCCCTTAACCCCCAACCCCCCTGTGTGTGTGTGCGTGGCGGGAACTGCGTATCACTGCCTCTGCTCCTGAATATTGAACGCGGCAGGTCATCTGGATTGACCTTCTGACCTCCCCCGAGATAGAGATAAAGTGAGAGAGAGAGAGAGAGAGCAGTGTACGTGTCTCTCCCAGGAATACAGTCCACGCACACACGCACGCACACTTACATAATCCTATAAGTGGGGTTTGAGGGGTTGTTATAAAGATGAAGCCTTGCCTGGGAGTGTATCATGGGTGTGTGTGTGTGTGTGTGTGTGTCACGTTATGGCTGTCGTGGGCTCCTGTTGCTGCTGTAATGATAATGATAATAGCAGTAATAATAAGAGTAGTATTACGAATATAACTTTTTTTCTTTTTTCTTTAAATATTATAAGGGCAGTGGTTTGGGGCTATTGCATCTTAGTATCTACTTAACAGTTGCTATTACTACTACTACTACTATCAACAACAACAACAATAGTGATAATAATATAAAAATAGAAAATGTAATACCAGACCAACAACACTGTACTCTATATATATAACATGAAACCCTTCCCCTCCCTCCCCTCTCCCCCCAAAATCCAGTTAGTTAACAAAAACCACGCGGGTGTATTAACAAAAGTGCATCGAACACCGACTATAAATATAAACATGTACCAATCATCAAGCAATGTAAAAACTGCGAACAATGAAGGAAGGAAAATCGCGCTATTTTTGGCGGGGTGCCTGGGGAGTGGTGCAGTGTCGTAGGTCAGTGAGAGAGAGAGAGAGAGAGAGAGAGAGAGAGAGCGCAAGCCACACTATCCCAAGCACCAAACAAATGAACTCTGCGTTGCGTTGTCCGTGGAGTCTCAAAAGCATACACTCCTTGATGTTTGGGGATGATAACACCGGATCATTTTCATAATTGCGTCCTACTGACCTGAATTCACACACACACACACACACACACACACACACACACACACACACACACGCACACGTACAGGGAGTTGACGTGACAGTAACAGCAGTAGGAGTCGTGATGGTCGTAGGAGTGTAGGTCGTCCGAATATCGATGAATATAGAACAAGAGTCATATTGTATCGGTAACCTGTAGGAGTAGTGGTGGTGGTGGTGATGGTAGATCCAGTCACGGAAGCACTGCCTGTCAGGAGAGAAGGACAGAGACAGAGAGGGAGAGAGGGAGGGGGTGTGGTAGGGATAAAGATCGATAGGTTGTGGGCTTACTGCATTTCCGACCACAACACTACGCCACCACCTCCTCCACCACCACCACCACCAGCACGCAGTCACCACATTCGGCGTGAACTTTTTTTTTAACATTGTGCAAGGGAATGGAAACTATTTTAGGGCCAAATGAATGTTTTATCTATTTATACCCTCTCTCTCTCTCTCTCTCTCTCTCTCTCTCTCTCTCTCTCTCTCTCTCTCTCTCTCTCTCTCTCTCTCTCTCTCTCTCTCTCTTTATTGTCCTTGGAATGTGTGAAGTTTGGGTGTGGGGGAGGGATGTAAGTGGATAGGAATGTAAGTATATGTGCGTGTATGTGTATATGCATGTGCGTGTGCGTGTGTGCGTGTGTGTGTACTCTAGCCTGTGGTGGTATTCCTTTCCTTCCATTCTGTGATGTTCTGGAGGGAGGAGGGAGGAGGGGGAGGGGGGCGGGTCGTATTGATTGGCGGAGCGGGCCAGATCCTCCCTCCTTCCCATCCCCTTCCCTCCCTCCCTCCCTCCCTCATGCCTACCACCACCACCACCACCACCAGCGACAGCACAGAGCCTCCCTAACCTTTCCCTTTTCTCACGTTGCTTACGACCTTTCCAGAGAGAGAGAGAGAGAGAGAGAGAGAGAGAGAGAGAGAGAGAGAGAGAGAGAGAATAAGAAAGATAACAGAAAATACTCTTCTTTCAAGTTTTAAGGTGAAGAGGCATTGATTTAAAAGGAATCAACGTCAGATCTCTCCCTACCCATTGTGCAGAGAGAGAGAGAGAGAGAGAGAGAGAAAAAAAAAAGTAAATAAAAAAAAATTAGAAAGAAAAAAAAAGATGGAGAGAGAATTTTCCCTTGAAAGTGTGTTTGTGTGTGTATATGTCAGTGGGTGGATTGTGCGTAGTAGTATTGATTAAGTTAACCTACTTTACTTACGTACGCTGGCACTGATCCAACAGCAGTGTGTGTGTGTGTGTGTGTGTGTGCATGTGTACACTACTACTACTATCACGACTATTACTACTACTACTACGACTATTACTATTGATACTACCACTATTATTATTACCACTACTACTTTTACTACTACTATAACGACTTGTACTCCTACTATAAAGAGTAAAATGAATAAGAATAAATAACAGTTACGAAAATTTGGGAAAGAAACAAGGTCAGTGCATATTGTTGATCCTAAAAAAAAGAAAAAAGAAATAAATATAAAAAAACAAAGGAAGGGAAGACGGAAGTGAAAACGAAAACTAAATAAAATGTAGTAAACAAACAAAGTAAATGAAAAGGGAAGCTATGGAGTTTTTGGATAGGAGAGAGAGAGAGAGAGAGAGAGAGAGAGAGAGAGAGAGAGAGAGAGAGAGAGAGAGAGAGAGAGAGAGAAAGAAAGGCGAGTATAGAATGAAGGTCGAGTGGCTCCTCTAGAAAGGTAAGTGAGTGGTTCAGGTCGTGGTGGTAAGGACGCAAGAGTGACTGGTGGCTCCTCACACTAACTCACTCTACCACTCTCTTACACTACTCACACTGACTCACCCACACTGACTCACTCTACCACTCTCCTACACTGACTCATCCCCTCTGACTCACCCACTCTCCCTCACTGACTCGAGCGTATTGCTTGTGTTAATACCTTCCTGTTTTTCCAACGCTCTTCCTTTAGTGCTGCCGACAGAGAGAGAGAGAGAAAGGGAGAGAGAGAGAGAGAGAGAGAGAGAGAGAGAGAGAGAGAGAGAGAGAGAGAGAGAGAGAGAGATGAAACAACACCAACATCCAAAGTGTCTTCAGCGTGCCCTATCCCCTACTCCCTAAATCCAGGTTACGCAACGGGATCTTGTATAAAAAAAAATAGGAAAGAGAGAGAGAGAGAGAGAGAGAGAGAGAGAGAGAGAGAGAGAGAGAGAGAAGTGGTCTAAAAGATGCTGGAATGCTATAACTTTCAGTCCTTGAGGAAGATGACGAGTAAAGGGACACGAGGAAGAAGAAAATAAAAAGGAGAAGGGTGATAATAGTCGTGTGTGTGTGTGTGTTTGTGAGAGAGAGAGAGAGAGAGAGAGAGAGAGAGAGAGAGAGAGAGGCTGTGGGAGCGTGTATTGATTGTAAGTGTGACACCGTTCACCTCTGCTTGCACCCTTCCGCCTTCCTGCCTTCCTTCCTTCCTTCCTTCTCTCCTCTCCTTTCCTTCCTTCTTTTCTTACTTCCTTCCTGTATTTTCATCCTTCAGTCACATTATATTTCTTTGTTTTGATGATTAGATTATTTTCTAAACATAATCGTGTCTTATGATTAGTTGTTTTGTTTTTTTTACTGTTGTTTTATCTGCTGTGTAGTGTTATCTCTCTCTCTCTCTCTCTCTCTCTCTCTCTCTCTCTCTCTCTCTCTCTCTCTCTCTCTCTCTCTCTCTCTCTCTCTCTCAATAGTTCCGGTTTACAGACTGAATGCCTTAATATGCAATCTTGAGTATTGTCAGGTTGTGTGTCTGTCTATCTATCTGTCTGTTTGTCACTCACATGGTCACTACCACCACCACCACCACCACCACCACCGCCTGTGTGTGTGTGTGTGTGTCCCTTCCTTCCGTGCTACCAGCTTTAGTCATGATCCAAGCACGTCATGGCCCCCAGCTCCCCCCTTCCTTTTCTGCGCGGCACCCCCCAATCTGCCTCCCGCGAGTCTGGCACCGCCCACACCCATGACGTCACATCCTACCACGCCCCCCTCTCCCTCCTCCTCCTCCTCTTGCTACGTCACGGCGTCTAGCCAACCCCAACACGCCCCCAACTCCTACTCAACGTTTCCTAGTCTGACGCGAAATTCTAGTTCCTTCTAATACGGAGTGCACTTCACGTATAGTGTTGTAAGGCACATTAGCTCTCTCTCTCTCTCTCTCTCTCTCTCTCTCTCTCTCTCTCTCTCTCTCTCTCTCTCTCTCTATGTTTATGGTATAATTACCGCTTATAAGTCTTCTCTTGCCTTCACGATTAGCTCCCCTTCCCTTCCATCCTCTGCGGTGGGATTCTTCTTATCTATCAAAAGATTGCGAAGCCACTACGCGGATTACAAGTTGTGGCTGATACTCCGTCCCTTTCCATGCTACCTTCTCTTGAATATTGTTTGTGTTCTCTCTTTCTTCTTCGTCTTACGTCTTCCTTTTGCTGCGTATATCCCTTCTCATTCTATCCTCTTGCAACACCCCCCCATCTCCTCCTCTTCCTTGTTCTTCTCTCCTCTCATGCTCTTCCTCGTTCTTCTTCTCTCCTCCTGCTCCTCCTCGTTCTTCTTTTCTCCTCTCCTGCTCCTCCTCGGTCTTCTTTTCTCCTCTCATGCTCCTCCTCGTTCTTCTCTCCTGCTCCTGCTCCTGCTCGGTGTGTGCGCGGGTACTGGATAAGTGACCCAACGCCCAACGCTTGCTATCCCCCTTCCAACTCCGTTTTCCATGGCGGCGTTAGGTGGGTGGGTGGGTGGATGGCGGGAAATTCCCCCATTCATTCTCTTCCCCCTCCTCCTCCACCTTCCCCCTCCTACACTTCCCCTTCCTCCTCCCTCTGCCTCTCCCGCTAGCTGGTCGATACGCCCGTCTCGACTGGCACCCGCTCCCTTTGTCTACCCTAAACCCAGTTCTGCATTACCACTACCCGACGTTATCCCAGCGCTATTTTTATCATTTCCATCCCCTCTGTTTTACCCTCTAACCCTGTATGCCTTCTTCCGTCCACCCCTTCCTTTACCTAATGTGTCCTTGAGACTGGACTATCAAGGTTTAAGATCTGCGCGGTAAAATTTTCTTCGTGGTAGGCGGACTAGGCGCCGACCCTCCTCTCCCTTCCCTCCCCTCCCCTCCCCTTCGTGTTCTCTTCCTCGTGTCCACTCATGTCCCCCTTCCTCCCTTTCCCTCCTGGTGATAACTCTTGTTTTTCCTTCTCGTAATCTGCTTAAGGCTTACTGAGGTGTCTGCGTTTGCTCCCATGCTATTTATATCCTTGCCCATGCGTCTGAGGTAGCGAAAGTATTGATTGAATTCATTGTATATTAACAAAGTGGGTTATAAATATCAATGGCTTTCCGGGAGGTCGTTGTGTGGACTTGTTATCATTATTGGAATGCTATTTACCAGACAATGGATTCCTGTTTTCATCCTCGGATTCATCTATTATGTTTGTCCCGAGCCGAATCCAGCCAGTCCCTCAGGTAGATAGATAGGTGTGGGAACCTTTCTGTCCTTCCCTCCCTCCCCTCCCGTCCCTTCCATCCCTCCCGTCAACGATGTAAAAGTATAATGATAGATTTTTATTCGTAGATGTAATTGCCTCTTTGCATATTAGTCTGGAGTGTCTGGGCTCCGGAGGGTGAGTGACGGGAGGGTGGCCGCCTTTTGACAGCCTCGTAATGTCTTTTATCTGATGAGGCTTTGATCCGCCCACCGCGTGTTACACAGATGAATGGAAGGTCAGGTGAATGTTGGGTGCGAAGGGTTATGAATGAGAGTACGATTTTGTTATTGATTTTAACGCCACCTGATGAATAGTGAATAAGCCGTGCAATCAACACTATAGTAAGTTCTTTTGAAAACTTATATACGTCACTGAGGTGTAATAAGAACCATTTTATGCATTATTTTGCCATATAACTGTTTGGATTATTTGTTTGTTGTGGGGAATATGCGTGTTTTATTTTTTAATTTATCGATAATCAAAATGTTAGGGTGTATGTTACTGCAATAAACTTATCTTTGTATTTTCCTTTCCATGCTGGGACAGATGCCGGTAAGGTTGTCAGTGAGGACTTATTTTGTCATGCTTGTCTTGTGTAAGGACTGAGATGCTTGGGTAGGAATGCTCCCAGGACATATTACTGAGAAGGGACATATGTCTTTTGTTTGCACTTAAACACATACCTTCCCCACCTTCCCACTGGACATTATTCACATTAACTTAGTGAATAACATCTTCCCCTTTATCCCTCTATGTAATACACCTTAAAACGCACTGGATTCCCTCATGACATCCAGGACTCAGCATCACATTCCTTTGTCTAATCATAAAGAGCATTGAGAAAAATGATTTTTTCCCCCCCCAGCCGCCTTCCAGCTTGCCATTAGCCCCACCTGGATGGCTGGAATGGCTGGTTCATCTTTAATGTAACCTTCACTGCCCCTCCCCTCCTTCCCCCAGAATGACACGTACATACATGCACTATAATTAACCAGACTAAAGCATGGTTATACCTCCTAATGTAGTCGATGTGGGTTTTCTGTGCATGAAAATTTGTCAGTCTATGAAGATTGTCATTGTGTACGTATTCCTAACTATGCATGTACGTAGTTTGACGTTACGTGTGTTCATGGCTGTCTGTGTCTGTTTATCCCTGGCTTTCTTTACTTTCTTATATTAGTGTTGTGTGTCTTCAGGAACTGTGTTAAAGTAATTTGCATCAGTATTTTTAGCTCAACTTTTACAACGGTGATAAAGTAACCTGCAGAGAAAATTGTGAAGATGCTCATCTTTAAAGAAAGTATATGTTGAACACCACCACTTAAACTTATGAAAGGCAGGCAACCAAAAATATTATACATATTAACAACAGACATAATAAATACAAATATGATGGAAGAAAGATCTTATGGGAGGATGAAAATAGTTCATGAATGCAGAAATAAATAGCGAATAACGTTAAAACATTTAGAAAAATTTCAAACACCACATTAACACCAATGAAAATTTTAGTCACTGGCACAATGCAGACATTCATGAAGCTGACTTGTAGGTGGAAGTGTAATGACTAATGATTATGACATCTTAGAAAGTTGTAAGATATATTGCTAATCTCTAGTGTCCAAAACCATCATGGAGAAGTTGCAGTTGATTAAATTAATGTCATATATATGGAATGAAAGTGTCTTGAGGCTGGAAATGGGCAGCTGTTGACTCAGACGACGGAGAATAAGGAAACAAGAATGAGTGTGATAATAACAGATGAAGGATGAGTTTGTTGAGCACACTTGGCAAGGCTTACACCTAATCATGCAGGCCGTTACACAGGACACCATTCAACCAGAACAATGGATTTATTATTATTCGTGTGAAATCTCAACATTCAATTGATAAAAGAAATTCCTTGACAATTATTCTCTGCTGTTCCTTAATCTGACATCCGTTGATATCTCCTATTTATTTCCTTAGGCTATGTAATATATAGTATCTGTGATCTGTTAGTTATTTTACCCATTCAGTTAATTTTTGAGCTACACACGTTTTAACCATTTTTTTGGAGTCTTTCCTCAGTATGATCAGCTAACGTTTCTATGTCTCCCTTCCAATAAGCAATTACGTGCAGATTGAGGTGCACACTGGCTTGTTTTTATTTCATCTCGCCTTGAGTAATGGTAATTGTTCACCAGGACACTCACACACTTGTTAATTGATTAATGATCATAACTTTCTTGAAGGTGCTTCTAAGACATGAAATTAGTGATGCTTTTTATATAAATTTAATGTAATTCCTAAGCTTTGAATCAGCTTAGAACACAAGCCTTTAACTTCATAATTATTAGGTGAATATAACATATTTTTGTGGATTTACGTGTAGGAATAATTTTTATTTATTTATTTTGACTTTTACACTTGTCGCTATTTGTGTAAATTTGAAGAGAAAATATCCACACTAAAATTAGCACCCAACCAGACAAGCAGATGTTATTCATTATTCATATATGTATTCACTCAGCACATATATAAGCCCATTGGCACCTTAATAATGTCTGCCACTACATGTATACCAATATGTCTTGACCCTCCTGGAATGAAGGTGTATTTGCAAGCCTTCCTGCCACCATATTGTAGTTGTGCATCAATGTTCTGATGTAATGTATTGGCTTAACATTCTTGCCGCAGGTTGTCTGTATTCCTAAATTTTTTATTAGGTGATTGATGTGTTCATTATTTATGTATGTTTGTTTAAAGCAACTATTTCAGGGTTTGTATATCTGGTGTATTTGTAGTTTGTAATGAATGCTAAAGTATGTTTGAACTTTATATTATATTTATTTGCCTTCTTCATGCCTTCCGTATATAACTGTGTGATCTCCTTCAAGTGATATATATATATAATTTTTTTGAAGCTGAGAATAATAGCAATATAATTAAATGCCTTGAATAGTATTTATGCATTTTTTGTCACTCTTGCAGTGTATGTGTGTGTGTGTGTGTTTGTGTTTGTCGTGCAAGTTTACATTGTAGCTAGTGTATATCTATCTGCACTTAACCTCTCTAATTTCCAAAGAGATAAAATTCAAAGTTAAATATAAATTTGTAAGTGTGAGTGCGTGTGTGTGTGTGTGTGTGTGTGTGTGTGTGTGTGTGTGTGTGTGTATACGTGTGTATACGCTGCCTCAATACAATTAATCTCATCCTCTCTCTCTTCTATCCCTTCCCCTCCCTAACACAGGAACAGGACATCGTGGCTGGGGTGAGTGAGGCTGCCTAGCCTAACCACCCCGCCTTCCTCCACATCACTGGACTCGGGTTCCCTCTTTAAAACTCATGCCTGCCTTACCAATTGACTCCACTTAATGATGTGCTTGGTGCCTCCCAATGCTGGTGTAGTGCTAGATACAACCTGTCTGTGTAGGGCTAGTGTTCAATGAGTGATGGCCGGGGTTTCACATTAATTATTGTTGGGTTGATGTAAAATTTGCCTCCAATCTAGTAGACTCAACCCTTGCTTGTATGCATTGCTCACAAACCAACCCTGTATTATTGATCAGGAACTTGATAATGGAGCTGCTCATTTGTGTGACGCAGCTGCTGTACTGTGAGTAATGTGGACGTACACTTATTGATAACCTTTCAACACCCTTCATCTTGTATATCCACCAGCTTAATTTGGCCACACAAGTACTTTGATTAACTGGAGTCCCTTGCGTCACCTTGAATAGCATGTCCTTTGTCATTCAACTCTGAACAAAGCCGAAGACCAGAGTGATTTCTGACTGACGTCTGTCTGCTCAGACCATCAAAGAGACAGACTGTCGTCATCTTTTGTCATGAATGAAATTGGTGTTCACTCCAAGGAGTAGCATTTGTTGTACTAGTTATATTTCATGTTATTACAATTAAGATTCAGTTGTTTTTTTAAATGGTCTTTGTTATTGTACTACACTTCCTGGATAACTCCTTCCTTCCATTGTTGTACTGCACTGTTATGACAGAAGTTGACTCAGCTGTCTCTTAAGATTTCAGCGACATGCCCAACTTATTGCCATATATGCGTGTTTTTTCTTGGCACACTGGTGACTCGTGTGCAGAACCCTAGCAGCAGAGCGCCTAGGCATACCATGGACACAGTAGCACTTCACTGTGACCTCTGCTCTTTTTCAATATTTTCTCTCACTCCTCCCTCTGAGTGAGTTGACTTAAGCCTCAGTGGTTCATGCAAGACTCAAACCATTTTTTTTTATCCTTAGTCAACCTCCAAGACTTAGATTAGATGGTTCATGGCATTAATTTACCTAACAAGGAACACAACAACATCCCACAGTGTATCATATTACCTCTTGGGACACAGACACACACACACACACACACACACACACACACACACACACACTTAAAGCATTAGAATATGGAGCCAGGAGCACCCTTATGATTAGCAGAGCTATGGTGTTTATTATATAGTGGCTGTAATCATGGTAATGGCTGGGGAGTGAATGTATTGTTTCTCTCTCTCTCTCTCTCTCTCTCTCTCTCTCTCTCTCTCTCTCTCTCTCTCTCTCTCTCTCTCTCTCTCTCTCTCTCTCTCTCTCTCCCTTCCTATTTGATCTCCTGAGTAGCTATTGAAGTAGTAGAGACAAGTGACCTCAGACCGGAGAGGTATTGGTAGTGTGAACAGAATGGGTTGTGTGAGTGATGGTGATGGTGATGATGGTGATCTATATAGAGTTAGGTCTGTGGAGAAAGAATAGAAGAGGATATGTAGGAATAAGACCTGGTGTTATTTATATACTAAAAGCAAAAAGGGTGATATTGTGAGGTGGAGTGAGATGTTCTTTAGTAGTAGTAGTAGGTGGTCGTCTGCTCTCTTGTACTCCTGCTATGTATATTCACTCCTATTACACACACACACACACACACACACTAGGGATAGACAGAATACCCACCACCCGTCTCTACAGAGTGGTAATGCCCTCTGCTGCATGCCTCAATACCATACCTTTTTTTTTTTAACTACTGCCCAAGATCCCACCAATGATTTTAATTTATCTGTGAGCATGACTTGTTAATTTTTGTTTACTGGATGTGTATATGTGTATGTGTGTGTGTGTGTGTGTGTGTGTGTGTGTGTGTGTGTGTATGGGTGTGTGTGTGTATGGGTGTGTGTGTGTGTGTGTGTGGGAGAGAGAGAGAGAGAGAGAGAGAGACCCACCCACCCATAGTCTTAATGATCACGTGCTTGACTCGTAATCACCAGCCGTTGCCCTCCCAGAGAGAGCTTAGTCCAGTCCATATATGTGTGTGTGTGTGTGTGTGTGTGTGTGTGTGTATGTGTATGCATAGTGCAAGAGAAGGTGAGGCATATGTATGTTAGAATGGTGTGTGTGTGTGTGTGTGTGTGTTAAAGGTATGTACAGTTTTTTTGTTCTACTGCCTGCATTTTCATTTATTTTATACGTGCACTTTTTCTCCATTGATATAAGACAACAAAACCTTGAACATCACTTAAGCATTGTAAAGCACAAGTTATCAATGTTTTCCTAAGTTCCCCTTCTAAATTTGCGCAATAGTAATCGAACCTCCATAGTCCTGCGGATAACACAAAGCATGGACACTGTTCATTAAAGTAGTCTGTAGATGGTCATTTTCAACACAAGAATTAATCACCCCCCATTAAAGTCGGCCTATCTGCCTCATTTTCCAAGCCAGTGTAGTTCATTGCAGTCACTGAGGAACACTGAACGACACCACTCCGCGGCAACACAATTATAATCCATGGCGCCATTGGCTTCGCAATCACAACGGAATATTCCTCATTTCTGTAGATAATGTAGTGACACCCATTCCCCACACATTGACTTACTGAGTGAAGCGGGAATATACTTCCAATGTGTGCTTTAAAACGATGGAGTTTCTCCCGTTCTTTTTCCCTGTTATAGCCGTGAAGGTATTACTCCTAGCTCCCGTGTAAGTAAGACCCCCGCTTGTCTTCCTCGTCGTCCTTCTCATCCATTCTCAGAGCCTAACTCTCCCCATACTTTGCAGGAGAACATGGGTGATGGGGCGGGTGAGCCCAGGTCGGACTTGCAGGAGTTGCAGTTCAAGTCCAACCAAGTGACAGATGATTCCCTGGAGTCCACCCGGCGGATGCTCTCCCTTTGTGAGGAGGTGAGTCTGGTCTCCTTCCTTCACTACACTCATGTTTTGTTTTATATCCATTGATTTATTTTTAGTGATCATCATTCTTTTTAGGCTTCAACTTTGATGTCATTCATTATTGACTGTTGCTGTTTATTTCTGCATCAGTTGTGTACAATCTATATAGTGTATTCTCAAGCTATGACCATAATTGTGTCATCCAATAGTGCATTACTTTTGTCATGTATTGTAAGTTTCCAATCCAGCCTCAAATGTTCAGTGGTTTAGGTTGTAGCCTCATCAGGTGTTCTGCCAACCATGCAAATCTTACAAACATTATTAGCCTTAGGGAATGAGTCTTGAGTTGTGACAAATATAAGTGTTATTCTTGTGATATTTTAGCAATTAACTCTGTGATGATGTAGATTGATGACTTGAGTTTGACTAATCCTTTGAGGTGATTAACATGCCTTAGGTTCTTCAGCAGATTTGTAACTGTGGCATAACTTATAATACATAAATCACATGTATAATGACCCTTGTGTTACTCATACTACTGGTCACAAACATGCCATTGTTCTCAAACACATCATATAAGATCAATTAATTTCATCCATGCCTACAGGATATTGCTAGGACACTCTAAACAGCTTTTCTTGTACTGTTTCCCAAGCTATGTAGACTCCCGTAAAGACTGGTTTAATAATCACACTAAACAGCACTCCTAATAACTGTCTATATTGTAACCAGTCTGACCAAAATTCACTGAGATCTATACTGTCATAACACCTTGTAACATCACAGCACAGAACACTCATACCCACACAGACACAACACATTTAGGACATTCACAGCATATAATGAAAACTTGTCTCATCTTACTGTGTGTGTGTAAACCTAACTGGACAGGCTTGTTTCATCATTTATATAACCTTTCTTGCACGCTCACACAGTCCAAGGAGGCAGGCATCCGCACCCTGGTTGCTCTCGATGACCAGGGAGGTAAGTTGACATGTCTTACGGATATCAACCACCGGAAACACATGTCCGATGAATTAATGTAGCTTTTTGTGTGTTAATTCACTTTGTACCCTCAAGGAATCATTTTGTTTAGATATTTTGTTTTCCAGCAATTGCACATGTAAGTTAGACCACCTTGATCCCTGCATCAGAACTATGCAGCATGGCTTCCTGTTGTTGTAGTAGTGTGTCATGTGTGATAGTGATGTCAGTAGAAGCAATCCCTGGGACATAGAAGTTAGTAGACGATGTTCATAAGTTGTTAGTGTAAATACCCTTATGTTAAGCGCACATTTAGCTGCATTAGATGACACTTTGGTGATGCGTTGATGAAGTAAATTGTTGTGTGACCCAAAACAAATTCAAAGTGATAGGCTGTGTGTATGCTTTCTGAAGCAAAAATGTTCATGGTGGCAATCTGTTCTTCCCTTCACCCTTCCCTCCCAACCCTTTATTTTCTCATTTTCACTTTGTCCCACCCCCAAACCATGCACCAACTTATTAACTCTGCTCTGCTATCCAATACCTGGCCTTATTTGACCTCATTTGACCCCACCTGACACACTGAAGTCTTGGTCCTCAGAGCAACGAGGCGGGCATCATGACCTTGGTGCTGCTGGATGAACAGGGTGGTGAGTCCCATTCATCTGCCTTAAGGATTGGGCACCATCCAGACACACTGCTGGTTGGACCTCAAGTCCCCCTCGCTTCCCTCCCCTGCCCACTATCTTCTGCCTTCCCTTCCCTTCCCTCCTTGGGTTTGACACTTCCTCTCCGGGCTATCACTGTTCCCCTCCCTTGACCCTCCACGTTTGTTTGTTTGTTTGTTTGGTTTGGTTTGGGGTGAGCAGGTTACTTTAGCTGAGTTTTGTTTGAAACTTTTCATTTTATTTCTTTGATGTTCATTTATTCTTTGTTTTCGCCAAGAGGGTTTGATGTTAGTGTCATGGAGTGCAGTTATTTGATGAATCTTTCACAAGGGATTTGGTTATTGGTTTCTGCTTTGTTTACATTATTTTGTGGAGTTATATTCTGCTGTGGTGGTCTTTATTTATTTATTTTATGCTTGTTTGTGTGTTTGAAGGTGTTGAAGGGTTATTGTGTTGACTGCACCATTTAGTGGTAAGACTCAGACACTTTGTGAAGGGCTCACAGGTGGAAGCAGTACTCAGTGATCGTAGGCAGGTAATTATATATATATAGGAACAAACCTTGGTTATTCGTGGTATCCTTTGTCCTCACATACAGCAGAATTGAACATCTTTATTTGTATTTTTCAAAGTCGCATGTAATTTAAGTTTTAGAATCATTAATTCATATCTCCCATGAGCTTTATTTGTTAATTTTTTTTTTATTTTCCTCCCTGACAACTGTTCCTTTGATCCTGGTCCCCCACCCAACTAGAGTGAAGATGCAGGAGCAAAAACCTTGTACATGCTAAATGAGCAAGGGGGTAAGACATGTCCTGTTGTCTATCTTGCTTCCCTCCATCCCACACCACTAACCAGATCCACACACACGCATGTTGGCTTGAGCTGGGTGTGCATATAACTGACTAACTGGTAAGGGTGAGGGTAAGGGTGGTGATGTGGTTTGGGAAGATAGATGAACAGCAGGTAACAGGGAGTTACTTTCACTCTGGTGAACACCGTGCCCCCATCAGCTGTTTTATTGGGAACCTTTATTATGGAGTTGTAAAGTTCACCAAGGTTTCCTCACCACCTAATCATCATTGTCACTACGAGGAGCTACACATAGGCAGTCATAAAGCATGTTCAATGTGGCATGAAAGGGGCTTTTTGTGGGATATACCTAAACAAGAATGGAGGTTGTGGAATTAACTGGCGGACAAACAAAGGAAGATCAGTCCAGCATCACCCTTTTCACCTCACTTCAATTCATGGCAACTTTCAACTTTCACTTGTGTGACAAATACAGAGAAGACAGAGTTACCGCAGAAAAAATTAATGTGTTAATGCATGTGTACATGTGTTCATATATATATATATATATATATATATATATATATATATATATATATATATATATATATATATATATATATATATATATATATATATAATTTGCTTAAATTGATACTTTGGTTCTCTCTCTCTCTCTCTCTTTTTCTGATGCACATGATAACATAGTGTTCACTATTTCTTAGAACATCTGACTTTATTTTTACTTTATTTATTTATTTATTTATTTTTTTCTTCTTCTTCTTCTATCTGAAGCAGTACTGTGTAATTTTTAATGCCCTTTGACTTGCTGTTAGAGATTTGTGCATTGCTTCTCACCTATCACTCCTTCCACACCCAATAGTTGTGATGGCTGGCTGGTGCACACTGTTGAATGCATGTTACCTTTCTTACCTTGCATATCTTCCCTTGGTCCTCCCTTAGAGCCAGGAGACCGGCATTAAGACCTTGGTAGAGCTTGACAAACAGGGCGGTAAGTATACCACCACCAGCATGTTTGTGTGCTTTCATTCTGCAAGATAATGATACAAAGGGCAGCTTAATACATTACTAAATATTGTCTTCATATAGAAACATAAGATAGATCTGGCCGTAGCTTTTAGTATGTAACATGTGAATGTGTAATGCTGGAATCTTGGTTTTAATGGTGGATAAATCAACTAATGCTTGCTGGTAGTACTAAGCCACATCATGTTCATTAATAGATAATGCAAACCTTTTTGTTTTGTGCAATAATAACAAAGCAAAATACTTTACCAGTTGTTGAATCAAGTGTCAAGGAATCCTAAGTAAGTTTATTTTTATGGTCTGAATTTTCTTATAAGTTACATTACTTCATAATAGATAATGATCATATCACTTGAGGGACTGTAAGAAGACATTGTAGCTGTAGTAGTAATAGTAGTAGTAGTAAACCATGGAGCTAACCAGTTGTATGGGTGACTGGCAGAACAACTGGACCGGATCGAGGAGGGAATGGACCAGATTAATGCCGACATGAAGGAAGCTGAAAAGAACCTGACGGGGATGGAGAAGTGCTGCGGCTTGTGTGTCCTCCCATGCAACAAGTGAGTATTCCCTCTGATGACCTTGTATCATCACTGGGGTCAGGGCAAGGGACAGTGTAACACAGACAAAGAGGAGAAGTCTGCCTGGAGGTGGGCACTTAGGACATTTTAGAACTTGGCTGTACAGTGTGGACAGGAAATTTTAACTATTGCATCAAGTAAAGTAAGAACTGGGAGCTATTATTAGGGTATATCCTGCCTGTGCTCCTTATGTGTTGAGGTGTTGGCTTGGTGTGAAATGCATCAGTGTGTAGGGGCCTGTGTCAAGGTAAGCTGCTCCTCTTTGCTGGTGATGGGGTGTCCCTTGGTCCCTCTGTGTGCAAAGGTGTGTGCAGCCAGAGGTGATTTGCCCTGTTCTCCCTA
>JAPQNM010000033.1:689467-734467 GCA_029783475.1 Metacarcinus magister
CTGCACTTTATCAGTAGCTTCTCAGAGATGCTCAAGTGTGTTTAAAGAAAGTATTGAGTGAAAAGGACAAGTGTTTAGATGTTTCCTTTGTGTTAGAATATCCTGAACTAATGATGGGTTTTTGGCAAATCACTAAAGTAGAAATTAATCTTCACTATTTATGTTTTGTTCCACGTTAAACATTTGTCTTTTTAATCCATTCCATTAGTGTCTTACTCTTACCTTTCCTACTCGTGCCAATAACCATGTCAGGTGTGCACTTGTTCAGCCAATTAGTTACTATGTTATGTTGCTGTTACGTCTGGGCAAATTTTTTTTTATTGTACAGTTTCGTGTTATTTATGTTTATTAACTATCATTGTTCTTCCTTTGTCCATATGATTTGTTAAGAAGCATTCCACAGGTGATCTACAGAAAAGGTCGTTTCCTGAATGTTTGTATTTACTAACCCATTCTTAATCATATTTTGTCATTCTGCTCTAGTTTATTTCAACAACAGAGTTACATTTCATTTTCTTTAACATTTCAGCAACCCTTTTGCCTTTATTTTTTGTGTTAAGGATGGAACAGTTGAGAATATTAAAGTCTTCACTTTCCTTTGTTTAGTAAATGTCTGTTATTTCTGCTTGCTTAATGGGTCATTGTTTATGCAATGTTTTATTTCTTGCACATGTCTTTCCACCCCAAATGTCATGCCTGTTTTATGTCGTGTTTATGTTGCTTTTTCTTTAGGCGGCCTCGAATGTCACCCACGTGCAGGAGGCGAACGAAAAGGCTGGAAAACTGCTCAAGTCTTAGACACAACCACCTTCTTGCCCATCTTCATGCCAGTGTTTAATCCAATTTTTGCATGGTGTGAGAACCTCTTACATTATTTTGTATTTTCCTTTTCCCTTTGCTAGCTGAGACTATCAGTTGATGGTGGTCGTGGTAGATTACTACTGCAGTGTGGTTATTGCCTTTGGCTTTTAATTCACAGTACCGTTAGTTACTGATGTGTGGTCTGAAGAGTGATTTTCAATTTGCGTGTCAGAAATATTAAGTATGCTAGTGTTCCTGTAAGGCATCATTTTCCTTTGATGCCCATTTATGTACCATGTAATATACAGTAATGTCTATGATTATCTGTGTTGAAGTACATATTTGATATTCATTAGCATCAGCCATACTCTTGGAAGGGTTTAGTGCAGCACATCATTCTAGGTTGCAGCTTGGCCTTGATTTAAGTTTTATATCATACTAGATTATACCTCACATAAGGGTTCATTTCAACAGGTTTTATTTCATGCTTATTGATTCTTTGATATTCATTAATATATTAATTATTTTTTTAACTTGCTTTTCCAACAATGCAAGGTAGTATCCAAACAATTAGCCAAAGTAAGAAGAAGCAAGAAGGAAATTATCATAACTAAAAATCCTTCCTAATTCTCTTCTTATGGAGAAATATAAAAGTTCACAAGGATGAGGGTTCCCAGCTCTCTGACATCATCACTTGGTTCTCATACATAATAGGAAAGAAATATAATAAGACTTTCTTAAACCTCTACCTATATATATATTTTTTTTTCTCTCTCTCTCTCTCTCTCTCTCTCTCTCTCTCTCTCTCTCTCTCTCTCTCTCTCTCTCTCTCTCTCTCTCTCTCTCTCTCTCTCTCTTCATAGTTTTCAAGAAAGAATTTATTATTTTTTAAGCAATGACAAACAAGGTTAAGGACTTGCTTGTATTAAAACTAGATTTGTGTGGCTGGTATAAGTAATTGGTAAGGTGCGTTTTTCTGGTACTTATGGAAAAAAAGATCAGCTTATGCTATGTTTGACTCTATATGCCTTATGAAACAATTGGCTTTGCTCCATACATTGTACGTTTGATCATTTCTATGCTTATATTTGCTTTTATTGACTGAGCTTTCTTATTGAAGACAGCAATTATGTATATTTTGTACACACACATACACATCAATACCCACTAGTAACCATTATGGACACACATTGGAAAGTTGTGAAGTTGTGACTTGTGACTGAAGTGATTATATATTGTCTAGGCAGAGTATACAAAGATTTTGAGTGTCTTCCTAAGGGATTTCAGTCAAAATACTTAGATCAGTTGTCTGAAAATGATCCTTACAACATGATATTTGTTTACAGGATTCATTGAAGGACAAAACAGTAATTCAGATTATGAAGAATTCCTTAGAGAATTAAATGTAAAGGGTTTTATGAGAAATATGTTATAAGATATGAAAATTGGAGATGGATCAACCCGCAGCCCAATTGATATTTTTCTTGTTAGTGTAGTCTATCAGGAGGATGTTGGAAAAACAAGTAGTTCTTAAATTTGGGTAAAGTCAGAAATAATTCAATGTAAAATTTTTTCTTACACCAATAGATATGAATACAAGACTACACGAGGTTCCTCAAACTTGATAAACATAGGCTCGTGTACATACACACACACACACACACACACACACACACACACACACACACACACACACACACACACACACACACACACACACACACACAAAGTTATATAAGCACTAATACTCTGCCTTTCTTCCAGGCTGGATCTAACACCGCGAGAGTTAACATAGCCAATGAGAGAGCCGGCTCACTGCTGAAGAACGCATAAGTGAGGGGTGGGTTTGCCCTACCTCCCCCCTCCTCCTCCTCCCCCCACCCCTGCCACAGCTCATACCGAGCCAGCACACCACCAGCTGGATGAGCTGAGTCACTTCACCTGAGTGCTGCACCAGGTGACAGGCATTATAGATCAAGGATGCCAGGATGCTATTATATCTTGGTCATCAGTAGTTTATTTATTTGTTTCCTCTGAGGTTGTGCCACGGCCACCGACCCCAGAGCTCCCGTGTCGGTGTCTCTCAGTATTGGGATCAATCCAGAATTTTTTAGTGCCTCCTGAAGGCGTTGTGATAGCAGGAGAGAGCACGGCGGGGGCGGTGGGGCAGGTTGGCCAGCCTGATAGTTGGGCTTAGTCCTGATGTGGCCCAAGCCCATCTGTCAGGATGTGCACTGGCCACACCTGCCACACCAGGAGTACACTATCTCCCCTGGGTGTCAGGTGTGGTGCCAAGATGACCAAGCAGAGCCGTGGAGGTGACTAGCCCCCCCTCCTCCCCGCCTGGAGGCTGGCTCCCAGTCGGGGGGATATTGGGCACTGTTAAACACTTGTCCTTGTCTAGAATCTTAAAAAATTGTTTTTGTTATTGTTAAAAATGAAATTTGTTAATTTTGTAGATATAGGCTACATCATGCAAGCATAATATGGAAGCATTTCATCCTCTGGTCATGATTTTATGTAAAATCATTTATGGCCGTTTTCCTCCTCAAGAGTCATTCACTCATGACCCTTAGTACACCAACATTTTAATACTGTTTGTTATTAATATATGAATATGGATCCTCAATATATTACCTTTGAATATTATGGTGATATTTTCGTATTTTTGTTTGATCCTACCCATTCCCGAGGCTCCCTTCATTCCCTGTTACATTTTGTTCCAGCATGACCATTGTTCCCCCTTGTCAGCAGTGTTGTCCTAAGCCCCTCAGTGCCATTGGTGTCTTGGTGAGATGGGATCAAGTATGGCCACTCCCTTAGGACAACATTGCTCTCATAATGGTTCGTGTAGTTGCTTCTTATGAGAGTACAGGAGGTAGCAGCGAGTGGTGCCAGCTTCCCATCACTCACTCCCTTCCTCCTTCACTTACTTCCCTCCTTCCCTCCTCCTTCCTTCCTTCCTTCCTTCCTTCCTTCCTTCCTTCCTTCCTTCCTTCCTTCCTTCCTTCCTTCCTTCCTTCATATTTTTTCATCATCTTTTCCACCAGACACATATTATTCCTTGACACCATAGCTGCTGCACATAAGTAATTACACCTTTTAATCCTCAGTTATACAAACAAAATTTATTGTGAATAAATTTATATTCCTTGTATATTTGCTTCTCACTGATTCTCGAGACCAGAGTCTTTTTAAGTCTGAAATTCTCTTATCATTAGGAATTGTTACACATTTTCATCTATCTATAAATATTTTCATGATTAGACTAAATCATCATTTAGCAGCATAACTTGACGTGTAATTCAACAATGGGTACACAACTTTTCATGACGAGCTCACCACCAGATACTGTCACTTTATGAATGTTATCTGAGCTTTTGTAGAGGATAGTACACTAATATTACTCCCTTGCTCAATTCTTCATTTACTGTCAATGCTGTTTACTAATTGTCTCGTATCAGAGGATTCACCAACTACAGAATGATTTATTATCTATTCAGTTTTTGTAGCTCATTCAGGTTATAACAGACTAAACTATTTACTACTCAAAATCTGAAATTGCATTAGTCTTTCTTTAGTTATAATGCAGAATTGCTAATTTGGTGTGAGGAAAGTAATATTTTTCTGGACTTACTAATAGTCTTCTTCAAGCATTTGTTTTTCCACAAGCTCCCAGATTTCTATGATCGCACTCATAATAATGATATTGAGTCGTGCAAATTTCCCAAAGTAGAAAACTACAATCTGTTTGGAATTTCACCCATTTGACTTGTATTCATATCTGATCAAGGAAAAGTATCATGTGTTGTTTACTTGCATTGGCTGCACCACTTCAAGCTACAATTCATTATACTTATTCTCTTTATATATATACATATATATATATATATATATATATATATATATATATATATATATATATATATATATATATATATATATATATATATATATATATATACATATATATACATATATATATATATATATATATATATATATATATATATATGTATGTATGTATGTGTGTGTGTGTATATATATAAGAATACCCTTCTTGTTCAAGATCTTTGAAGCATGGTTTTTGATCACGAATACTTTTCACTCTGAAATACATATTTCATTCTGTATTTAATTTTATAGCAGTGTCATACTTCAATTTTATCAGTGTGTAAATGTTATTGTTGGAAACACTTGTGTTGTAGTGTTTCACACCTGTAATCAGTGACATTGGTATGTTTATATCTGGGAGCACACTCATCCATTGACCTATGGTGCATCTGGTCACCAAAATTTATTTATTTCTTCATTTCTTTCCTATCCAGTTCCAGTTTGTAGGATGAAGGTATATTTTTGGAGTGCAGTGGTAGTATATCCAACTGCAGTAAGGATGGGCATTTAACTGTGTGTGTAGTTCGTTGGTGATGTGAGGGAACCATAACCCAGACTGCTGGAGGCAAATGTGACAGACTAAAGTACAGAAATTACTACCACCAAACAGGTGTCAGGTTCACCACTCTTGGTCCACCCCAGTAAGCAAGTTTGTGGCACTCTCATAGTCATCATTTGTGGCAGCAACAGTGTCAAGGATGTCATGTGTCATCCTCACAGTTCAAAGACCTTCCTGAATTCTTGGTACAAAATTTTTTTCCCACCAATCCTTCTCCACCACAGCAAATCACCTTAGAGGGGACTAAATTTTGCTATTTTGAACCTACTTTTGCCACTCCATGTTCTCTGAGGACTGGCAACTCACCCACATAACTTTGCTTCACTGTATCTTGCCCCTTGTTCCCCCACCGTGCATGTTGGCTCCCCTTCAAGTTACGCAACTCACCACTGCTACTGAGGAGTGTACTATCAGTATTAGCTGCCACAACCCTTCTCATGGAGTTTTCTTGCTACTTTGCATACTGGCTTAGGTTTTATATACTGTCTGGTGTTTTTTCTCTATCATTAAACGTGGTTGAAAGCTGTGATATTCCTTGGTTTGATCATGCAGATCTGTTGAAAAATCATAATAAAGTTGTAATATATATATGTGTATATATAAATATAAATATATATATATATATATATATATATATATATATATATATATATATATATATATATATATATATATATATATATATATATATATATATATATACACACACACATATACATATATATTCAAATGTTAGGCCATATCAAAACTTTACTGACAGTGGTACATAAACGTAAGATTTTTAGGTAGACTTGGTAGAATTTTTGCATGGTGATATACTGTAGCTGAGATGCTCATTTTCTTTCTCCATCCTTTATACCAGTGACTCATCCCCTCTGAGTCCTGGATGTCTTTTTTTTTCTTTTTCTCCTTAGCCAAGTGATATTGTCCACAGCTCTGTCTCTTTCACTACATGCATATAAGGATATACACACAAACACACACACACAGTCAAACACACATGCACACACACACAGTCAAACACACATGCACACACACACAGTCAAACACACACACACACACACACACACACACACTTTGTCACTGTATTTCTGAACCAGCGCTCACCATCGTGCATGCCATGGGGACCACCCCATCCCTACCCGACCCCTGCCCTCTACTAAGATTATTTAACGTGCCATGATTGGTCGCTGCGCTGTAGGGTGTTGTCGTTGCGTCTTTCTATAATATTGACCTAAATGCCACCCATATTGATCCTCTCAAGTCACTCATTTCTCATTTTGGAAAGAATAAAATAATCTTAACTCCAATCCCCTTCCTTCATTTCCACACTTGAGAGAGAGCACAGTGTGGAGGTGTGTTGCATGGCTGTGTTGATGGAAGCCTGTGTGTTGAGGGAGGCCTGTATTGCAGAGTTGTTTAATTTTGAAGAATGTTGTTAATGGAGATGTGTGCTGAGTGGAGGTGACTAGGGCCAGGGCTGAAGTTACTTGGGCCATTAACAAAGTTGGTGAAAGCCCATTATCAGTAAGGAGGCTGTCAGTGACCCCAGCACTGGCCTCCTGGAGAATAGAACTTCGTGATGCAGAGTGAATGTGTGTGGGCCTGAGTAGAACACACCTGTAGCTTGTTGCCAGGGCTCCCCCCAACCCCCGACATCTCAATATTGCCATTATCTCTGGACTGGAGATGCCTTTTAAAGTGAGACAGTTTACGTCAAGCCTTCCTGCGGCCCTGCCCAGGAGACCAGTGAACCCAGCAGCACAATATGGTGGCATATCCGGTTATAAATTAGCAGTTAGGTCACTCATTGTCTTTTCTATAATCGTGTCCTTAGTGGTTTTTAAAGGATAAGAGAAGGCCCCCTCCCCAACAACCTCATAATTTTATTCTATCCCATTATCATCTCCGTGTTTAGTCTCTCAACCGGTCCCCTTTAATTACCCTATTTAAGTCACCCTCTGCTGCTACACACAACTGAAATCAAGAGAACAACTCGCCTGGCATTTTTCCCATTTAGTAATTATTGTTTGTGTGCATGTACATGTATCACCGGCAAGAGGGTGTGGTACTCCTTGGGGGTGGTGCATCAAGTCTTGGAAAGTCCTGGGAAACTGATGCTTTGTATTCCATCAGAAATAATGTGAATCTTGACAAAGCCTTTATGAGCTTATTGAACTTTCAGAAACTTACAAACACTCTTGACTTATGATAATGCAAGACTTTTCATACTATTACCCAGGACTGGCCACCTTCTTGGGTTGTGCAGCATAATATAATTGAAATACAAAATATGCAGTTTTGTGGTTGTGACATGGTTATCATACTCTTGCATCACCTTCTCTTTACACTTGGCCGTGGGGAGTTGTTCTCTCCCATATTCTTTCATCTTGGCTCTATAGCCTCTCTTCCTCCTCACCTCCCCTTCTTTTCATGCTCCCCTCTCCATTTGTTTTGTTATTAACCATCAGAACCTCTAACCTGACCCCACCCTTTGTCACCCAAATTGCGTGATGTGATGTGGGAAGAAATATTTGTGTGTGATGTTTTGTTACTGTGAAATTACAAACAAGAAATCGTATATGCAAACATTGGCCAGATATTAGTTAGTATTAAAAAAAGAAGAGATGCTCACTCTATGGGGTAAAGTCTTGTGTAGGGATCTGATTCAGTAATTATAGACATTTATTTATTTATTTTTATCAATCTGCTCTGACTCCTTGATGGAAGTCAGAAGTTTTATTGGCTTACAACAGATGATGAAAATGGTGATAATTTATGGCAGACCCACTACCAAACAGTTGTGTTACCAACATAGCGGGCCAAGCAGCTCCTTATGTCAGTCATAGGCTTGGTAGGCTTGACTGTAGGGGGCAAAAAAAAAAGTAAAATGGAAAAACCTAATATTTTTTTAAATCTGTTTTATGATAGGGGAGCATTCATTAATAGTACATATGTATCATCTAATAAATATGTAAGCCATTTGTTGGGTGTTTGCATTCAACCCATGTGTTTTCTTATCTTCTTCCTTCTTAACTCCTGATTCTGCCTGATGTAGATGCAGAGATAAGATTACTCTTATCTCCAGAGTGGTGTATATACACTCACACATACATACATACATACAGATTCTTACACTAGTCACACCCTAACTCTTAAGAGAAGCCAGACAACATTATTAGGGATATCCAGGTATGTGTGTGTGCCTATCATTATATCAGTGTTCTTGCACTCTTAAGGATATAAGAATTCCACAACTTTCAAAATTTGTTCATGACAAAATTATGAAAATATATAATTTATTTCGTAAAGTAATGTGTACAATTGAATGGGTGTCCTCAATGCAGCGTGCCTTGCCCCTTGAGGCACCTCTGACACGCCTACCATCTTCAAATTTTACATATCCATAACTCAAATTCAGTGACTTTTCCAAGGTGTTGGGAAGCTGCTATTTTGTTATCTACATGATTGTGTGAGAGTACGGTAATACACAACAGTAGAGACTAAAATTGAAAGTTATGCATGAATTATTTCAAAAAGAGTATATAGATATAATCTAAAGAGAAAATAATTTGGAGCTTGTGAAATAAGTTCTGTATATTTGTTGATCTAGTTGGTACTAATCATTATTGTTTAGGATGAAATGTACTGTTATACTATAAACAATGCAATGACTTGTTCTAGGCCAGCCATGCAGAAACAGGAGTTACTAGTTGCACTAGCTGTGGCACTGGCACTAATGGTATTCATGGTAACTGCTGAGAACTTCAACTGTGATCATATGACGTGCTCAAAGTGTATTGGTACTCCTAGCTGCGTCTGGTGTTCTGACCAGGTATGACAACAGAGCGCAGGTCAGGGAGGGAGGGTGAGAGCAATGAAAGCTGTATGAAAGAAGTGGTATGGGAGCTCGTGCAAATGAAGTGAGGTGAGGTGCAGTGAAATGGGTGAAAACAAAAAACATTTGAGGTCATTTGGTCATATTGAGAGGAAGAATTTGTGAAGAAAATGTACGTGAGTGAATTGAGGGACCTATGAGGAGAGGAAGGCCAGTTGTAAAATGGTAGGATAGGGTAAAGGAATTCATACATGTAGGAGGTGTTGATGGAGGTGGAGGGATGGAACAAGCAAGGAGGGAGTGTTTGGATAGAGAGAGGTGGAGGCTCTCTCTTCTGCCGTGACCATTCCCTTGCAGGATGTTATCATAGGGATCAAGGTGGCAGAAACTATAGTAGATAGATAGAATTGAAAATTGAATGTAGAATTTTTTTGTAAATTTAAAAGTTGATGTTGGATGCCATGCTCAGATGAAAAGTTGGCGGCATCAGCATCAGCAATAACAAAATAGTTGACATCATCAATTGATGCTGTTAACATAGAGCAGTGAAAACAAGAATGACAATTTCCACATCTATTATCCATTTAAATTTGCTTGAAGACTGCTCATATTTTAATTATTGAATATTGAAAAAAATTACAAGCACATGCCACACTTATTCTTCTCAGAGTTCCCCAGAATATCAATTTGATTTGAGTGGCTCTTACCTTTGCAGAAAATAACTTTGGTAGAGTTTGAAAAGGGAGTAAACCTAACTCACTGTATCAGCACCACGTCCTTAAAGTTTGAGAAATTCATAGAGGCTTGCAAGGATGACATCATCAACCCAGCCACCGTGACCAAGATTCTAGAGGATGAGAAGCTGTCCACGGTAGAGCTCAGTCCACAGAGGGTTAGCTTGGAGATGAGAGCAGGTCAGTACATGCCCATCACGACCTTAAAGGGTAATGATATAATGGCATCCATTAGTCTTGACTTTGTTTGATAAATATGATAGTTTTTCCATACAAACATCCACCCATGTAACAAGAAACCATTAATAAGACATTCTTTCTCTCTAACAAGGCAATTTGTCTCTATTACTTACCATTTTCACTACTTTAGGGGCTAGTTGAAATTTCCTTCAAATACTCCTTCAAAACGGGATAAGACAGCTTGGGCCTAAATATTGGTATTATCTTTGTGAACCTACAGGAGAGTCAGCCAAAATTTCTGTCAAATATGAACACCTGGCCAATTACCCACTGGACGTATATTGCTTGATGGATGGATCCAAGTCAATGAATTCTCAAAAGAAATTACTTTCTGAAGTTAGTGAAGATCTGGTGAAAGGCCTCAAGAAGCTCTCCAATAATGTGCAGCTCGGCTTTGGTATATTTGTGGACAAGCCAGTGTTGCCATACACAGACGAGTCCGGGTGGAAGTAGGTTTCTTTCTTTTTACCAATACTAGGATTATGAATCAGAGAAGAACAGAAAAACTGGAATTTAATTATTTGATGTTTATAAATGCCACAACTATGATTACAGGTACAGTACTATAGAAAAACTATAAAATATTACTTCAGATATTTTTAGAATGTATGAAAAGAGAATTGAGTCATAGTAAGTAAAAACAAAAAAATAAATTAAATAAAGGTGCTGGCTTAGTTAATGCTGAGAGTCGTCAGTTGTGAAATAAATTGTACGATAGAAAGCAAAGAATTTGGAGGTTTTAACCTGTTAATATATATTTGTGTGTGGTCGTAAATCCAACTACATATATATCTAGTGTCCATGAGAAAATATGATTTCATGATCCTTTACTAATGTAAAGTGATTACTTATGGGTGTCATAAAGTGTAATCCAATGTTTAATCGACAGAGGAAATACCTGTGACTGTGTGGAGACTTTTGGCTTCAAAAACATCTTGCCACTTACTTCTGAAGGCGAGATCTTTAAGGTGGTTATAGGTTGAGGTTCTGTTCTACATTGGATCAAAAACATAGATTGTTCTTAAGTTTCAATAAAGAAACATTGAAGCGAAGTAACACTGAAGAAATAGATGGTAAATCTTCCATTCCATTCTACATTGATTTATGTGGCACTAATTATTTGTGAAAAGGGAAATCTGAGACAGTTCTTTCCTTGTATACAGCAAAAGGTCAATGTCACAAAAGGCTCCACCAATGTTGACCTCCCTGAGGGAACGCTAGATGCCCTCATGCAGGTGCTATCATGCCCAAGTAAAGTTGGTTGGCGGAATACAAGAATGAAGATTGTTGTTGTATTCACCGATGCTGGATTCCATATTGCTGGGGATGGCAGGGTAAGCTTGGCTCCTTATCACTTTTTCGTATTTAATTCAGAGGTGGAGGCTCTTCTGCTGCAGCCATTTCTTTGAGGGGACGTTTCCAGAGGGAACGAGACGTCAAAAACTATAAATAGAAATATAAAAAAAATTAATTGATATTGCAATGCAGTGTAGATTTCACTAATAGAAAACTTTAATAAATCTGTTGCAGCAGCTTTATTCTGCTGTTCAAGATTTTCCATCTAAATTTTAATCAAGTAAAGAATTACGATAAGTAAATTTTTTTTTCCTTTGTAATCGTTTTCTGCTTCAAATAATTTTGCAAAACCTATACAGTGACATATGAGAATGATTATTATAAACTTATAGCATAAGAAAGTATATAGTAGTAAGTTTCACTTCAGTGGTGTTCAAAATTATATAAATAATTACTTAATAACATAACTTTTCCATTGGCCTGTGCATCAGCTTGCAGGCATTGTGAAGCCAAATGATAAGGAGTGTCACCTGGACAGTGAAGGTGAATACACCATGACTAAGTGGCAGGACTATCCTTCCATCAGTGAGGTGAGTCACTAACAACCTACAGTCCTAATATTCACAATGTTTTCACAGATTTTAGGGAGACCTATGTACATACTACTTTCCTGTTACTGATCGTCACATCTTTCCAGCTGAGAAGTGTACTGACACGCAGCGATGTGTACACCACATTTGCTGTCACTGCCACATATTTCCCATTGTACAAACAGCTGTCCTATCAACTCCCTCGTTCTGGTTGTAGTCTCCTCGAAGAAAACAACATTGTCTCGCTCATCACAGAGTTTACAAAAGTAAGTGTCACCTTTATTTCACACGTATTTATATTTACAAACATATTTGTACCACTAAAAACATATAATAATGTATATCTGAACACATTTTCAAATTCATTATTAGTTAAAGTAGACTTGAAGAATTCCCTTTGTGTTTCTTTAGTTCATATGACTTTATTAAAGAAAATTAGCAGAAACAGCTTCATGGATAATGTTGTATATATATATATATATATATATATATATATATATATATATATATATATATATATATATATATATATATATATATATATGTCTAACCTAACAAATAGTGTGATAGGAACATTATGCATCTGAACTATCTTATTTATCTTGACAACCACAATAGGAAGCCATCTCAACTGTCAACCTGAAGCAACCTAAAAATATAATGAAAGAATTAGAGGTGGATGTTACTTCTCGCTGCAAGGATAATGCAGAGAACGCTACAAGTATCTGCAAAAACATGGATCCTGGTGATGAAGCAGAGTTCTTTATCAACATTAAGGTGCGTCTCTGTTCATCTGCTCTGTATCTGCTCTCTCTCTCTCGCTCTCTCCATCTTCACACTGTGCCTGCCAACACCATCCTTCCATTTATTGTTGCTACTTATGTACCTTAAGTTTAAAGAAAAAGAATTGTGGAAACATTTCAAGATATAGTACTATGTAATTGTTGCTTGGTTTTTGTTTATTCATAAATCTTCTTTTCCTTTATTTCATCTATTTTTCTTATGATACAATTTGATATGTATATTTTTGTGTGTGAAAAGCCATTGAAATATCATTAACAACATTTCTAGGTGAAGAGTTGTCCTGAGTTGGAACACTACAACACCACCTTAAACTTCACACTAGATAGCTCCTCACAGTCCTTCCTTTTGGACTTGAAGCTACTGTGCCAGTGTGAGTGTGAACTCGACAACACTCAGGTAATACAATGTATCAAACACAAACTCCTTGAGTTGTGTAAGAAAAATGTTTGATACACTTTAGTAGAAACAAACTGTTGAATCCTGAAGAAGTAGTTCCAAAATTACGATAATTTTGATTGCTGTTTATGACATTTTAGTGTAGATTTTAAGTAAGATATTGTGTAGTTATAAAATATGGTGGTTTTTGTTTTTACAGGAAATCCCCAATGCAGTTGAGTGCAACAATGTAGGAGACTTAAAGTGTGGCGTGTGTTCCTGCCATGAAGGCTTCATAGGAGACAAGTGCCATTGTAAAGAGGGAGATTCGAGCAATCAAGGTATTGATGAGAACACTTGTATTGATTCCAATTCTAAATCGAAGTGCAATGGACAGGGCAAGTGTGTGTGCGGCCAGTGCCAGTGTGACAACAAGGGAGACCCAATGCAGGTGAAATTTCCTGTCATAACTTTTGAATATGCATACTGAAACTTTTACTTTTTACAATATATATATATATATCATCAAAAAGTCATTGTAAATACTAACACCTTTAATAAGATTACCATTTTTATCCATTACCTATACACTTCAAGGTTGGATTTTATTTGCCATTATCTTGCTGATTCTACTGGGCTGTATTTCCATTGTTCTCTAATCTGTTCACTAATATTTATTCACGTTTTTTGCAATTTTCCAGGTTATCTCAGGAAAGTATTGTCAGTGTAATGATTTCAATTGCCGTAGCCCAAATGGAGAAATTTGCTCTGGTCATGGGCAGTGCAATTGCAATGAGTGTGAATGCAATAATGGGTGGACAGGAACAGTTTGTGAATGCCAAAATAGCACAACAGAATGTAAAAAATCAGGTGAGTGCATGAATATTTGATTATCTTCTATCAATGTTCCTCTCACACATATTTGTATTTTGGTGTCATATGGTCTGTGTTGCTTGTTTGCCAATATGTAGTAATGCTTCACTCTGTCTTTTAGTCAATTGTTTACATTTGTTGTCTTATAAAAAATAATACTATAACCAACTGTTTCCACACGTGGAATGGTCTCACGAACAACTCTTGATAGGAATTGAATTAAGTATAAAATAAGTAAAAATAAATATAATGAAGTCACAATTAAAAGGAATCCAATGAAATGCCCAATATATGCATAACTTTGTAATGTTTACAATGAAATACATCTATGAATTTGTTAATGATATAATATCAGACATATATAGTCTTCTGTCAGACATCCTCTCCATTAATCCATTACGTAGAGTCCACCAAAAGGAGGCTTTTCTGTTGGAAAACTTTGTGGCAATTTCATCTGTTTTGTGTGTCTCCAATTATATATAAAGCCATGCTTACTTACTGAGTGTTGTGTGTACCAGCTGAGGATGAAATCTGCTCAAGTCATGGGAAGTGTACCTGCAACCAGTGTCACTGCGAAGAGGAATACCTTGGAAAGTACTGTGAGGACTGTAAGGTAAGGTCGTGAGGTTTGGCTAACTACCATAGCAACTTTGCTAGCAGAGGCAACACCCATCTATCATATTACCAGCAATATAACTGCTACACATTTGGGATTGTGATTGATACTTCAAGGAATATCTGCTTTAACTATAAATCATTTTAATGTAAATACGAGTATCGAAGATGATGCAGAAATTAAGAATAAATATTTACCATTTTTCTCCCTCTACAGGACTGTGAATACAAATGTGATGAACACAAATTTTGCGCCCAATGTTTAGTGTTTGACGCAGGGGATGAATGCAAGGCTCATTGCTCCTCCTACAATGTAACCATTGTTTCTGATATGACAGGTATGTAATATACCTTACATACGTATGTGTAGGTCTTCAAATTTAGGTAATTTTGATATCTCTCTCACGCATCTTCTTAAACATTCTGCCTGTATTTACTTTCTAAACGTGTCCAAACTATCTGTATTTAGCCAGTTTAGATCAATAACCATGAAAATAATAGTAGATTGCAAGTGATGCGACACTAGTAAGCTAAGAGACTAGAATCAAGAGCTATTCATGATATCCCTATGTCTATCATTTATTATTCTAAACTGTGGTGTCCTGAGGCTACAGCCGCCCTTTAATCTGGTCTTGCTCACACAACAGGATAAACTAAAAGAGGCCTTTACACAGAACCAGCAGGAGGTAAAGAAAAATATATATAATCCTAAAATACAGTGGGTTTTTTTCCTTAAATCACAATACTGTGCATTGTACGCGATCATAATCTATTATTCCTATCTCTTATAAAATGTTGTTTCATAGACCATGTTACTGAGTCATTCCTTGTGTTTCCCTCAGAGAGTTATGCTGAGCTGTGTTCTGTCACTGATGATGAAGGATGCAGATTCCTGTTCCAAATTAAGTACAACAAGGATGAAATTCTACTGTGGGCCGAGCAGTACAAGGAGTGTTACACAGAGGTCAATCTATGGAGTGAGTATATCATTCATGCAGTTACCTGTTAGCCCAAAAGTTTCACCACAATATATGGAGTGATTCGGATAAAAATAAAAAGATCACCAATAATAGCTGTCCAAGGTTAGTAACTATAGTAAATGTAGCCTTGCTACTCTACAAAACAGAACACCACTGTGCTAGATTCCACAGTCCATATATCTTTGCAAAATCGACAATGCTGCCTTTAGTCAATTGATTAAAGGTGATTAAATAATCCCAACAAACAAAGTAGCAATAGACCATATAGTTCTGCTAGGATTAATGAGAGAATGCTGCCTTTCTCACCGAGAAGCTACCATGAGCCAGGATTGAACTTACAACCTATAGACCATGAGCTGAACACTATACCACAGAGCCACCTGGCCCCATCTAGCCAAGTGAGGATAGGCTTGCATTGAGAGCGGCAGCATCTGTGCCTCAGGCGATAAAGAATCTGACTCACAGTTCACATGTTGTAACAATTATCTGTAGTTTTCCTTCACTTCTCTTGAAGACAAATGAGAATTTGACGCTGACTGCCTCTTGATAATATTTTAATTGAAACTTTTCTGGCCTATCCTGATTAAAAAAGGTGATTCAATAATCCCCCCGAACTAGGTAACTATAGACAATATAATTCTACTAGAGTTAACGAGAGAGCACTATCCCTCTCACCAAGAAGCTGCCATGAGCCAGGATCAAACTAGCAACCTTTAGGTCATGAGCTGAGCACTGTACCACAAAGCCACCTGGCCCCATGGCCTATCCTGAGCGAGTCTTATGGAATGGTCTGTCCATACTCTCGCCAAGAAAAAGTTTCACCAAGTTTTGCATAGAATGCTCAATAGCATCTGTTGCTCTAATAATTACCCTTGTAATTATTATACAGACCAATATAACTTGCAAAGTTAACTCATGAGACAATGTCTTATTCTTGTTCATAATAAAGCAAAAACCTTTGAGGGTGGTGGAGGCCAAATTGGGTAAGGTGGGGAATGAAAAGACTAGGACAGTCCACTATAGCAGCCAAGACACTGGTCACTGAGTGAGTGAGACTTCCTCCCTCACACTCATGTCAGTGCCTGAGGCTGGTAAACTGCACTGGTGTATTCTGTACCATGTTAAAGATTGGAGTGCAGTTTACACCATTGTAAATTATCGGCCTCCTTCAATGATGATGTCATTTCAGAGTGAATCTGTGGAAGTACTCCACACCACCATCCAATGAGCAACTGGCCATCTAATCTTCTTTTACCTCAGATGTCAGTATTGTGTGAATGTAAAAAAGTTATTTAATGCTTGACTGTGTACTCCTTCGGCAGTTGTGATGGGAGGGATACTGGGTGCAGTGGTGCTTGTGGGCCTGCTGCTGCTTATAACTTGGAAGATCATCACTAACATCAAAGACAAGCGGGAGTATGCAAATTTCACCTCAAGTAGGAAAATGGCAGTCTGGAGTGAGGTAACCACAATACAGACCAATATTATGATATATATTTGTCATACAAACAAATTGATTAACTTTTTTTTACATTACTACCCTCTCTTTCATGCAGAATGTGAGTCCACTATACAAGCCAGCTGTTACTACGGTTCAAAACCCTCTTTTTGAATCAACTTCTACTGGTCAATATTAAAGATCTGATTTCTCTCCCATCAATCCTGCTGGGTAAACAAGGCCATACAGTATTCCCTTCTAATTTATCATAGACAACTTAGAAGTGCGTGTTTGTGTGTGCGTGCTTGTGTGTGTGCCCACCACCAGTAACACATTCTTCTGCTGGCCGGCTAATGGACTCCAAACTCCCCCATTTTGGAGAAGTGGAGTTTCTTGTAATGTGTTCTGCCATGTTACTGACAGCAGAATAGGCAGTTACTGGTGTGGAGATTGCTTGTTTCGAAATTTGACAAGTTGTTTGTGTTATTTTACCGTTTTTTTTATGCATTTTAATTAATTTGTATGTTATTGTTGGATTGTGTTTTTTGAATTTTGGTATGTAAAGTGATTAATTTTAAACCTGGCCTGTTTATTTTTGATGGTTCATGTGTAATGAAGAGGCTCTGTAGTGTAAAACCCATGAAGCTTAAATGTTTAACTAACTCGCTCCAAGGTAAATGACAAATTAAATAAATTTACTACTGTAATTAACATGAATTTTACTTATGCAATATCTGGTAAATACACATTACTTAAATATGCTACATCATGTGATATATACAACATCAACATATTTAGCACATTCATAAAAATAAGCTCAATAGTTCAAAAAGTAATCCTTATATAAATGCACATTAGCCTATGTTAAATATAGCATGTAACATAACTTGAATGCACAGCTAAAAACAATATTATGTATGTAGAACTCTGAAAATCTTAAAAGGGATGAATAAGATGTCCCCAGCCAACACTCCAGATGCTGGTGCGGCCACTGCAAGTGTCACTTATTTTTACGTCATGCTGGAAGGGAAATACATCAAAAGTTAAACACAAAACATTTCTTGTGAAAGGTATACTTAATTCACGTGATGGTAACAATGGAAGGTATTAAGTATGAAAATCACCATATTTGAGTGTCTGGTTTTGTTATCTCTCAACACTTTCTCATTTAGACTCTGGTGCTCACGTAAGTATAAAAAGACATTCTTCTATCCCCCACCTGTCAATGAGTGCCTTCCTCATGGATGTTGAAGCAGTAGTTTGAGGTGCATCAGTGATCTTAAAGATGCTCTCAATCACATTGAGCTCTGTGGCTGTGGTGTCCATTCCACAGAAGGCAGCCCAGTCATTCACCAAGAGTCCCGCTGCCAGGGCATTACTGCCTCGGTTCACTGTTCCAGCCTAGGGTGCAAAGTGAATTACCATTTCTTAAAACTTCTGCCCAACCAACAATTGAATATCTGTATCAAAAGTGTTGCTGAAGTACGAAATCGCTACAGAATGCAATTCATATAATCATATGATTAAGATCTAAGTTTCAGTAAACAGTTAAACAGGTTTGTGAGATTTTGATGTTTTGGACATAGTGACTCAGCACAGGACAAAGGGGTGCGAGTGGAGGCAACACTCACCACTAGGGGCACCTGCAGTAGCATGGACAGTTCATCCTGCTCCTGGGTGGGGGTGGATGGGTGCAGGAGACCACCCTGGTTTGACAGCACTGCATATGAGCCCACTAACACATTGTTGGCAATGGTGTGACGAAAAACCTCCACTTGTAAGGTATCATGGATGATTTCTTCTGTTTCCTGTGGAAAATAGCAGTGTGAAGAATTATGAAAGTGATTACATGGAATGCTGAGTGGTCAGGTGATTTTCTTGTGAAGACTCACCACATTTTGAGGTTAAACAATAACTCTGTAATGGTTTACGCATTACAAACCTAAAGAAAAGTTTTCTGAAAATAATAATTGTTACGGATAGAATATATTTTAAATAATGCACCTATACATTCCTTGCTTGTCTCTCTTGAATCCTCAGTCAACAATCATCAACAAACATCAACAATAATGTAACTAAAACGGTTGTACTAGTCATAAGGATACATAACTACTATAATAATCTGCATAGTCTTTGGTTTTCATGACAGAAACAGTGATGACTTGAATGATAGAATTATTATTCTTTATGAAGGTAAAGGAGTAGGACTTCTTACCCTGTCTATATCAGGGTGAACCAGTGCCACGTAGTCATTGCAAACCACCACGTTGCCGAGGGCCGAGAGGCGCTCTTCTATCCGTTGTACCTTGACCTTTTCTGGCAGGTGATCACGCAAGTGCTGAAGTTCTGGGTCAGTTGTCGTGCTGGGTACCAACAGTCCATGACGGTTTCCTGTGCAGGTTGATGCATGTGACTCTTATTTGGAATTATGGTCTAACTATATTTCCTGACCATCTTGTTTTGCTGTATTTCTATGATGCACCTTCACTAACACTCTTTTGAAAACAATGATTTTGATTTATTTAGAAGGCTTGTTTTGACTATGCACACAGCTTGTTTTCATCAACACTATACAGCAGAGAGTACTTCTTTACCCAATGATAAGTGAACTCTTGGAACAGTTTAACTTAAGATATAATTTCTTCAAATTCAGTAAAACAATTCAAGAGAGGATGGCAATTATAAAAAGCTGATTAATCATACAATGGGAAATACGGTAATATTTATGATAAAAACTAAAGTTGATGCATCAGTTCACCTGATAAACTTAATACTGAAATTCAGTCCTAAACTGATGAATCTCAAATTATTCACTTACATCTGTAACTTGTAAAGTAATGAGAGTTGGAATGGAACAAGTAAGAGGTGGTGTAAGCAAGGAACATGTGAGTAAAAATTAAACTAATTAAAAATTACACCGAAAGAACATCAATAAACTAGACCATCAGGCCATTCCACCTGCCTGTAACCATGGAACCAATGATGCGACACCCAGCGATGGACACATACACTACAGGGATGGTCTCACTCAGCTGGTCCTCAAAGATGCTGCAAATTATAAGATATGACCAGAGTGGCAATATGTAAACATAATGGCATCAACAACTCTTCTGACTAACATTTTGACTTCCGTTAAGGCCACACTGGCTGACTACCTTGGGTTCAGAGAGCATGAATGTTAGTTTAAGTATTTTTGTAGTATACCTGGTGCACCAATTGCTTTATATGATTATTGTATGTTACTAATTTTCCTATATCTACATAACGACTGGTGGTAGATTGGCATGTTAGAATTTCACATGAGAAAGGAACCCAGCTAGGCATGGTGGTATTACGTTAATGTTTTGTTTTTTTGTATACGTAGGGAACCAGTGTTGGTGCATAACACTATACACTATACACACACACACACACACACACACACACACACACACACACACACACACGCACACACACTACACACACACACACACACACACAACACACACACACACACACACACACTACACTACACACACACCACACACACAGGAGGATAGGATTTCCAGCCTTCCGCTCCTGCCGGGATTGCAAAGTCACAAACTCTCGGCTTACTCCCGTACCTATTTTACTGCTAGGTGAGCAGGGGTTACTATTTAAGAAGATAAACTCATTTTGTCTTCACCCGCCAGGGATTCGAACCCAGAACATCTCGGTTGAGAGCCGAGCGTGCAAACCATTACATTCTTTCTTTAAGATTTCTTCATTCTTAGTAATTTGTATCACATCAATGCCAATAACCAGTGGTATTGTGGCTATTACACGCATATTTATGTTATGCATTATAATGGTTTCTTCTTATTGTAAATCACTTGATTTTGAAGTGTGGGCCTGGTGGTCTAACTCTAGAAGACAAACTAGTAATTTACGGGAGAAACTGTTACCAGATCCATTCTCAACACTTAATCTTATAAACACTGTAGTTCCGTCCTGGAATTATAAGAAAGGTCACTAATTTAAATTTCCCAGTGAGGGAACCAAGTAACCTTGATGAATCATGATGACTAGATAATCCCCCTTACCTGTAAAAATTAGCAGAGGCGCCGATCCCTGCTAGACAATACGCGTTGGTAAGCTTAGAAAACACCCCAACTTCATTAGACCCTTCAAACTGACAACGCACAGCCATTGTGAATGAAGTTAAGTATCCCACGTGTGTGCGTGTGTCCACCTGCCTGGCGTCTGCCTCGCCCGATACTCTTGTTTACATCGCCCTGCTGCTGCTGCTGCTGCTGCTGCACAGCCAGCGTGTTAACAATGACTATATTGGTGTTAACCTACTTTAATTGTGTTGTTTTCTGCTTGTTTGATGTAATTACTGTTTGATGTGTCGTAGGTATATAAGCATTAAGACAAACAGTAAATTGGATACATAGATAGAAAGCCAAGGTATCCATGAACTTGCATCACTATAAGCAATCATCTTACGTAAATTGCATGATTATGAACCAATAACAGTTCAACAAAAGGCTACATTTAGCTGTTCGACGGTGATAAACTCTTATACAGCTGCTGAAATACATTAAACACGTGCATACCACCATATTAGATGTACTCTTAATCATTAACATTTCATATGAGCCATTAACTTATCAATGCAAACAAATATTTTTATTTTCTGAGAAGCAGCATATATATTTGTTTATCAGCTCGGCAAACGGACATCTACCTCCACACATAGTTATAACAATAAAATTGTACAGTAGGAAGTTTTCACAGCTACCTTCTTATCACCTATTTATTAGACACACTTTCGCACAAAAGGTGTAGGTTCATGAGGCAAAGGAAAACTATATTTTGGAACCGAAATATTCCAGCCCAGCCGAAGGAAGAAAATGGGAAGCCCAGAATCAGCTGATGGCAGACAGGCATCTCGAAAATCAATGACGAGTGGACGCCGGTGATTCTTTCTCAACATTTCTAACATTGAGGGAAAGTGAGGGACGAGCCAGTGCTGCCCGTCCACCCACACTCCTGCCGGTAAGTTACGCCCATCTGCATGCCACTGTGGGCGTGTTAGGTGGTAGCCCGGGTGTGTCTGTCCCCCTCAAGGGTATTTGTTCTTACAAGGAAGAACGAAACCCAGTCACGGCTTGGCAGGGTCTCATAGTTCATCTTAGTTGATACCAGGGTGAATAAATCCCACGCATGGCCTGCCGAGGGGTGTTAGTTTATCAAAGGATGTGTTAATGCCTCTTATAATGTGTTGGGCGCATTGGCATCCTAGTACGAATTCCTGACATGTTCCCCTCACAACCTGCCTGGGTGTGTTCGCTTTTCTAGGGTGACACATTTTTCCACGGAGTCTTAGCTCTTAAGATACTCTCCTGTAGATATGAGAGAGGATTACCATCAATGCATCATCTACAATCACTTGCCACCTTAAACTTTATTTCCTCACACACATCCAGAATTAACATTTTCAGCCACACCTGTCCTGTGTGGAACATGGTAGGGTTATTTGTGTTAGGATTGGACCGTTGGGAAGTATGATCATTATCAATACTTAATGTGTACATCAACACTATGACAGCTTTGTGAATTAAAGAAATAGGCCTTATCATTTACCTGAAGTTCTGAAGTTCATTAACAAGATAAGGGCAATGATAACCTAATGTGTACATCTTTAGAGGTAAAAATAGTAAGACATACTTTTTAAACCTAAAGACAATCTAATGTGACATCTGTAAATAAACTATAATTTAGAGGAATTGCTTGAAATTCTAAAGCATTATATAAACCAATGTATTATTACCAGCTTGATCATTGGCAGGACAAAGATCTCCCTGAACTTTCTTATTATGTTTACCCTACTTGTCTACTTCATCTTCCCTTCTGATTACTCTTCCAATCTTACCATCTAATTATGTGTCAATCTTAGTGTTGTTTTTGTTCCTGAGTTTTCTCTCTCTCTCTCTCTCTCTCTCTCTCTCTCTCTCTCTCTCTCTCTCTCTCTCTCTCTCTCTCTCTCTCTCTCTCTCTCTCTTTTATAACTCTCTTTCATAGCTCTCTCTCTTTCATAGCTCTCTCTCTCTCTCTCTCTCTCTCTCTCTCTCTCTCTCTCTCTCTCTCTCTCTCTCTCTCTCTCTCTCTCTCTCTCTCTCTCTCTCTCTCTGCCTGTCACACACACACACACACACACACACACACACACACATATGCCATGCTATCTTAAACATTATTCTTTATATTCCTCTTAGACTGTTTCTTAGTTTGTTTCAGAACTTTGTGGGGCATTGTAAACATACTCTCATCCATTGTTCATACCTCTCATGCCATGGCTTTCACTCGAGGTAATATGCATAGAGCTAGATGAATAAATTGAAGATGATTGACATGTCTCATTACAATACATATAGAAATTATTCACATTTTCGTGATTGGAGTGAATGTTATGTAGTTACCATATTATTACTTTTTTTTTACTGTCATATGAATGGGTACACATGAATGTAAAGAGGCTCAGTAGATATACAAGAAGATGGGTTTATCACAACATTCAATTTTATTTCCTTGACTCCAATTTTTCGTTAACTATCCTTTCATCATTGGACACGAGCGACAGTGACAAGTGGTTCCAGCTTACAGTTCCCAGCCTCCTCTTGGTACATACCCTTACAAGCGTATGCAAAGGTTTCATAATTGTACATTAATTTGCCTTTTTATGGTATGTGGCTACCATTCGCCCTCCATCATTCATAGGTGTTCCTCGCACCCAAGCCGCGGCCACCCTCCTCCTGCTGTAGCCAGTGTCACCGGTGGTGGACACCAGTGTCCTCGTGTGAAAGGGGGATAATAGTGAACTTATATGGGAGCAGGAATCAATGGATGTAATGCTACCCTCACATGCGAACATTTTCATTTCAACCTTGGACAGTGTGTGTGTGTGTGTGTGTGTCGGAACGTGATTGAGCGACATGCTTAATTATCGCGTTCGATACGTCTGGAAGTGTTTTGTTCATGTAACTATTTCAAGCGTATGTAATAATTTTAATGTGCGTGTGCGTAACTACATATACCTCTAGATTAGTGTATTGCGTGAAAGGATAACTAAGCAGCAGCTGTGGGTCAATGCTGCTTCCCCAGCGGTTCATTGACCTTTCATGCATTGGTGCTACCTCAGTTGCCAGGAAGGTGTCGGCGTGGGCAGGCAAGCGTTCGTGGCGCTATTATCTTGGCGCCTCATTTGTTACTAGAACAGTGTGTCTTTTTTTTATGTACATGAACTACAAAAACTTACGTATGCACAGTGATAAATTATCCGTACTCGTGACATCTAGAAGAGCTGAATATCGGCAAGGTATGCGACGCAAAGTGACGTCATTGCAGTGTTTAGAAAATGTTTTTGTTTTCACAAAGTTGTTACTCACTAAATTACTCTCTTAGGAATAATACAATTGAAAATATTATTTAAGAAATGCATGCGTATATATTTAATTGATTCTTAACTCAAACCCTCAAATAAAAAAATTAAAAAAGTGGACTAATTCATATGTCGTAAGAAAAAAATACATGAAAATTTCACAATATCATGGGTGTAAAAATATTGAAAATAAGTTGTAAAATGTGCCAATTTAAATTAAGTGCCTGGGCTGCCAGACAACCTCTCAGTCACAATGCAGTTGTTGATCTATATGACGCCAGTTTCTGATTTATTTTGTCAAAGAATGTTTACTCTTGTGTTTGTGTCTTCATTTGATGTACACTTCTTCCTGCAGATCGAGGATGGCGGCCAAAATGCCCCAGGAGACGCTGTACTCCTGTGAGGTGTGCGGGCTAGAAGGACTGGCTGATGAAGACCTTCGTTCCCACATGGTTTTGGTACATTTGCCAGGCACCACCGCTTGTCCTTTCTGCGACCTCGAGGACATCACTGCCCCAGAAATGGTTTACCACGTTAACTCAGCCCACCTGGACTACCTCAGCCCACAAGATGAGGACTTAGATGACGATCTCTTGATGGTGACCAACGGCTATGGGGAGCATCCTGAGACGCGGGAAGACCGGAACAGCTTGGATAACCGTCGGGTGCCACTCATCAACGTTGACAATGAAGATGACGGCGATGGCTACAATGCCAACCTGAGTCCCTCTCACGGCAAGGGTGGAAGCAGCAGGGGCTCCCCCTCCCGTGCCCAACTTTCCCTCAACCTCAACCAGCGTGGCCCTAAGGGTGGCCCCATCAGCCAGAGCCCTTCAGGTGTGACCGCCTGCCCCATCTGTGGCCTGCAGGAGACGTCGCCGCGGAGACTGGAGGAACATGTCAACAGGGCACATTTTGACCTTACTTCGCCTTCCTTTCCCGCTGTCACTCCCCGGCAGGAGGTGGTGCTCACCTGTCCGCTCTGTATGAAACAGTTTGAAGCAACACCGGACCTGGAGCTGCATATAAACATCCAACACAAGGACATTCTCAGTCCAGCCAAGGTCAGTGTTCCTTTATCTTCTACCTTGCTACTACTGTAAGGAAGTACTCATAGGTAGTACAGTACTTATGTATACTCAGGTCGCTAATGATTTTTACATTGACAAGGAGTGGTTTCTGTTTCCCTTGAGCAAGGGGATGGGGATTGTGATGTGTGAGAGGTCTCAGCCTTACCCATAGATCCGTCTCTATGAACTCTGACGGCCATATGTTAAGCCAAATATAGGGTCTATCTTCTAGGGTCTATACTCAATTCGTTATGTTAAAATGTAATCACGGCCCTATACTTTGGGAAATACTATAATTATGGAAAGAATTCCAATACTCCTTTTTAGTCTGCTTCGGTGTGTCTTTCGAGAACCCTAAATGTAATTATTATCTTCAAATGAACTACTTAACAATTTAAAACATACCTATGCTAGTCTGGTATTTGTGAAAAAATAAGTTAAGTTCTTGTGTGCAAAATATCTCAACACGAACACAATTCGTAAATTTCTAAACACTGACGCTGCTACACCCTATATTGGAGTTGGAGTCAACATCAACACCCGGGAATGTCTGTCTTGTCAGGACCCCATGAAAAGTCTATTTGCAGTATTAGAAAACACTTTTATTGTTTGAAATGCCTATTCAGAAGTTAAATACTTCAATGTCTCATGTATTGAGAAATTTTTACCATACATAACTTTAGTCAACGAATGTTGGTTCAGATAAAGAAAATTAAATACAATTATTCACTATAATTACTATATTATACTTACTTCCCCTTTGAGTTTTCCCATATCTTCTTCAGCTGTTGTTGAGTTCTTTGAGGCCCATAACCAGCAGAATTAAACAATGTTGGGATAATATTGAAATAAACTTAGCGTTAGGTTAGCCACGGAGGGTTAGTTAGGTTACATTAATCCTGCAAGGATATATTTGGTTAGGTTAGCCACGGAGGGTTAGTTAGGTTACATTAACCCTGCAAGGATATATTTGGTTAGGTTAGCCACGGAGGGTTAGTTAGGTTACATTAACCCTGCAGGGATATATTTGGTTAGGTTAGCCACGGAGGGTTAGTTAGGTTACATTAGTCCTGCAAGGATAGGTTTGGTTAGGTTAGCCACGGATGGTTAGAGTTAGGTTACATTAGCCCTGCAGGGATAAGTTTTGTTAGGTTAGCTACGTAGGGTTAGAGTTAGGTTACATTAGCCCTGCAGGGATAAGTTTGGTTAGGTTAGCCACGGATGGTTAGAGTTAGGTTACATTAGCCCTGCAAGGATTGGTTTGGTTAGGTTAGCCACGGAAGGTTAATTAGGTTACATTAGCGCAGGGATATGTTTTGTTTTGTATATTTCAAAATGGTAACTGTTATGCCGTTAGCATTGTAAAAGCATTATATCCTACCCAGAAATAAATAGTCAGTGTTTCAAAATTAGTAGGCTAAACTTATCTCAATAATCCCCCAATGTTGTTATTTCTTCCCATGCCTCTTTCTTTTTATTAATGATGCGGTAGTCATGACTCTTGTCAAACAATACACCTTTCCTCTCTTCTATAAACCTTAATAGAAAATCTCGCTCATTAGCAGTGATATATTTCGTTCGAAATCTGTTCTTGGTTTCCATAGTAGGTAGGTAGGTAGATAGGTGACGAATGTGTGACATATGCAACACAATTTATCTTTCCCGCCCAAATTATGTAAATAAATGTTGTCGCGGTATACCAACTGTTCATCGACACCCATATGTGCTTGGAGCAGGAGTACCAACCGCTTCCTTTCCCTAAACCAGATTTTAACATACCGAGTTTGAAATTAAGGTCTGTTTACCCTTTCCATAGTGCGAAAAGTAGTACCTATAATTTGGGAAACCTATATTTGGCTTAACATATGGCCGTGAGCTCTTTCGGGAAGGGTAATGACTGACGATCACGAGTAGCTACAGTGCGTGATCCTGCAGACCATGGTGAATTACACACAAATACACATCTTATCTCCTGCAGTCTGAAGTATGTTCCCCTGAGGACCAGGTGTTAGAGGAGGATGAAGAGGAAGAGGTGGGTGCATGTCCAGTGTGCAGCAGGGTGGGTTTCACCGCACAAGGTGATTTGGCTGCCCACATCGACACCCACTTTTCTCGCACTCCTTCCATTGGTAAGTCATGAAGTAAGATAATTGTGCTACTATGGAAAAAAAAAAATACAAGATTTGTTCCTAGCACTAAAAATGTGTTTTTAATGAGATGGATATAAAACGTTGTTGTGATGGTAGTTTTCCCTCCTTGTAGTGACCCCAGATGAAGGCGGGTGGGAGAGGCGGCTTGTGACTGAACTAGAAAAACAAGAAAAGGAAGTTCAGCGCATGAGGGAACAACAGGAGTTTTCTCTGCTCAGGGTAAATTCATGTTGTTGTACCACAGAAGTTGAACTGCAATGGAGAAAGTTTGTGTACTGAGGACTAACCACACAGGAAGCTTACTTACAATGCAAGTTATGAAGTGTTTGTTGGTGGTGTTTCAGGCACAGTATGGGATGGACAATGAGGGCAACTTCTCACAGCAGAGCCTGAGCAACATGCAGCGTGCTGTATATGCAGGGGAAATGACTGTAGCAGATTACTATGAGCGTCAAATAGAACTTAAAATTGCCGAAAAGAATGGTGTGGACGATGGACGCTCGTGTACCAAAGGTGTGTGGTATGACGTTTTCTATGCATTAAACATTTTGTTGGGCTACACTATTATGAACAAAAACTAACTAGATAAATAATTATCTGGTTACATCAGCATGTACAAAATATACCTCATTCATTATAACGTATATGATGAGATATGATCGTCATAATTGTCATTGTTATGAAAGGAAGGTGCTATGTTTACATGGATCAGCCTGGCAATGGATGATAACTGAATCTTATGTACAATTTGCCTCTTAAATCTTTGGTCTATTTCTCTATCTACCTTTGGTCTACTTACTGATACTCAGTGTTAAATAACTATTTCGTGTCAGGTCTTAATTTTTAATGTAAGTGTTGATATAAAGGTAAATTCCAGGCAGAAGTGCGCCCGTCTGACCCCCGTCATGTTATTGCTTGATTCAGGTTTTCAAATGGCAGTTTCAAACTTAACCTAACCTAACAATGGGGCTGCGCCCTCGATCAGTTATTAAATATGATTAATATCATGAACTAGTGATTTCTGACGGAAAATCAATACAGCAGTGTCTTGTATGTACAGAAGGCACCTCATAGAATGCATAGATGTCCTTCCCAGTGAGACAGGCGTACTTCTGTTATAATACCGATAAAGACATTTCTCTACCTGCATCTCCTTTAACTCAACATGACTGGCTTGTGGTGATGTGGTCCTGTTCTCTGGTGCTGGTGCTGGTGGTGGTGGTGATTGTTGTTAGGACTGCTGGGGCCAGTGCGGATGGTGAGTGAGTCCACTAACAACGTGAAGGCCACCTACCTTTGCACTACTGTCGACCACTATGGATCAACCTATGGTGACAGAGGCTGGGGTTGTGGCTACAGGTGGGTGCTCATGGTTGTCACGGATTTTAAAGAATTATTTTTCTATTTTTTCATGCATCTCTTATTTTGTTCTCTGTATATAGACAATCATCTGTGTTCTATACATTTAGTCATTCATGTGAAATGGAGAGATTTGATCTTAGTACACCATTCTTGTTTATTTTCATTGATTTAATAATAGTTAGTAAATAGAGGGAATACTTTGTTTATGATAGTGTACGTTGTACGTGACATATGCTAACATGAATTAATATGTATACTTGTGTCTATATGCATGTAGTGCTGAGTTTTACTTTTATTTCTATATATAATTATTGTATATAATCAAATTTCATCCTCACATAATGTTAAACTTGCTCACATTTACATTTAGTTGCCAACTTTTCCTTTCTGCACTTAAATAATTATTTTAGGATGTAGACTTTTTAGGCAGAATAATATTGGCATTGAGGTCATTAATTTGTTCTACCTGTTAAGGAAAGGTAGTTCTGGCATTAGAATCGGTGAAATTTCTTCGCAGGAACATTCAGATGCTGCTGGGCTCACTGCAACACCACACCGGCTATTACTCGTGCCTCTTCTCAGGGCCAAACATGATGCCTTCCATCTCACAACTACAGAAGCTCATTGAACAGGCCTGGCGGAATGGCTTTGACCTTCAGGTGTGTACTGATCTGTGTTTCACTCACTACAATGGTTACTTAACACACATGGATTAGGATCACAGCCTGCAATTATTGGTGTCTTTCTGAATTTGATGATTGGATTCTGTAGCAGTCTCTCACCTTTTATTTTCATTTATTCTTTTATTTTTTATTTTTATTTTCCTCAGAATCAGGGAAGAAAGAGAAGGATGAAGAGAGTGCCAATAAAACCTTAAGTGTTCAGAATTTTCATGCCATATTTTATTCTGTTACTGGGAATGTTATGTTGTGGTGTGTTTCAGGGTTGTGAGCAGCTGGGAGGAAAGCTGTCCAACACACGCAAGTGGATTGGTGCCACAGAGGTTGTCACACTCCTTTCCTCCTTCAGGATAAAGTAAGTGGTTATTTGTAAGCTGAAGACTCCTTCAATGAAATAAGTGCTTCATCCCAACCTAGTCCAGTTCATCCCGCCCTCCTGAGACTTGTGTTCAACTCTATTGTACCATGACCACCTAAGTGACCCTGACTCTCCACTATCACAGGTGCCAGCTTATTGATTGTCACCGGCCGACAGCTTCAGATGGCACCCACCCTGAGCTGTTTCGTTGGTGCCTTGATTACTTCTCCAGTCAAGCAGAATTCAAGCCTCCCATCTACCTCCAGCACCAAGGTACATCCTGTGCATACTTTGTTCTTCTAGTTCATGTCTACTCTCCTCCTTGTGTGTGTGTTCAATAGGCATTGCCAATTTTTCATATGTAGAGGTGATGATGTGGTAGTTAATATTTTCCTCTAAAAAAATGTACTGCAGATATGTGGTTTTCTATCTGCATATGTGTGTGTGTGTGTGTGTTATTCACCATGGTCTGCATCGTCAGTCATTACCCTCCCCGAAGGAGCTCAGAGCTCATAGAGATGGATCTATGGGTAAGGCTGAGACCACTCACACATCACACACTCCCATTCCCTTGCTCAAGGGGGACACTAACCACTCCCTATCAGTGAAGAATCCATAGCAACCTGAGCGAGATTTGAACCCACCCCTACCGGCCTTGCCGGATGATAGACGGGGACGATAACCTCTGACCCACGGGTGTGTGTGTGTGTGTGTGTGAGAGGAGTAAAAACCTAACTAGTCCATTCTTTACCTGTCCCTAGGCCACAGTCGCACCGTCATTGGAGTGGAGCAGCTGGGAGGTAGTGAGGGTGGTATACGTCTGCTGGTGTTGGACCCATCACACTCCCCTGTTCAAGTCTCTCAGCTCATGCACACTCAGACTGCATCACCTGCCCTCAGGCTTTTACGCAAGCCTTTGTCAAGCATGAAGGCAAAGCAGTATCAGATGGTGGTGGTGGTTGGGCTCATGCAGACTGAGCATGAGTATAAGGTGGGAGGCAGTGGACTAAGTTCATTTTAATTACAGTGTTTGAATGGATGAGTTTTACAATCAGTGATCAGTGCCTAGGCCTTTGGGGAAATTGTTCTAGTTTGTGAAGATTGTAAAAAATGTGTCATATATCATTTTTCAGACATTCCAAGTTTTTCAGATTGTTATTTTGTTCGTTCTTTCTTATTTTCAGCAAAGCAAGATCCTTCAAGCAGCAATTCGTATACCGAAGGACTGAAATTATACTTAGCCAGCTAGCAAGTCAAGGAAGCAAACCCTTCAAAGTGATATTTATACTCAACATTACCTGAAGGAGGAGTTGCAGGAGTAGAAGTGGATGAGAGGACACTCACTGCCACTCACAACAAGTCACATGTGATATGCTGCCACTAGTGTTTTGTAAACAATTTGTTTGCCTGTAGCTGCCTTGGATAATGAGTGTGGGAGACATGGTGTGTGTGCGTGTGTGTGTGTGTGTGTGTCTAGGATGTAAAGGTTGTCATGGTGCAGTCATGAATATATGTGAGTGTGCATGTGTTGGCAGTGATAAAGGGAGTGAGGTGCTGTGGTGAGGGTATGAAGAAAGGATATGTGTGAGTGTGTGTACATATGTACATGTGTTTGAAGTGTAACAGGTGACGGAGGATACATACCCCACTTGTAGACTAGTGGGATATATGTGATGGTGGGACCAGAAAATTAAACCTGTGTGAGGAGTCTGTTTACTGTGATGGTGTGAAAGAGAAGAGTAGAGTAGTATAAATGGGGAAAATAGAAGAGAAATAGAGTGAAGATGTAGAGAGAAAGAGAGAGAGAGAGAAAAATTGGCTGTGAGTTCATCCTGTTATTCCCAGTTCATCAGTAATGTCACAAGCATCATACGCCACAGCATGAAAACTGGCACAACACAATGCAAGTCAAATAGCCAGAAGACCTAAGCCACACCCAGAACAATGAGTGGGTGTGAGTGAGTCAGCTGAGGTGGGAAACACTTGGCTGTCACACATAAGGTATCAAATGAGATCACAGTGTATAGGTAGGAAAGTGTGTATTGGGAACTATTCTAGTCTAAGGTTTATGACCTCAACTGATCCATCCAAACTCATATTTAGCTCTCTTACATGTGGGTCCCTACACAGGCATTCCTTTGGTCCATCAGACGTCCTAGTGAGAGAGGGAGAGGGAAGCTGGTCACTTTGTGCGATTTAATACCACTTGAGCCTCAAATGTAAATTCAATAAACATCTGATTGTAACATAAAGCAATAAAGTAGGGATGTGAAACATTTTGACCTCAGTAATATAGCCTATGAATACTAGCAATATTGTTTCCTCTAATTGGTTACCTGTATCAGAAAATGACCAGTTCCTTTCACTCTCATTCCCATTTTAGGATCTCAACACCAAACTGTATGGCCAGTGCTGGGGCCTCACACTACACTACGTACTATTTAGAATCTTATAGAGGACTTTAAGCTCCCCACAAACTTGCCACTTCTATTGTCTTGCATTTACTCTTTGGTTGCCTGAAGAGCACATATCAGCTACTTCCTTTCAGTGAATGTTGAGGTTTTTTGGCTATGATAAATGTCAGTTAGGTCACTCAGGTGAGGTGTGGAGGCCCTGCAGTGTTTTTAGTGTTAGTAACTGATATTGCAGCCTCCAAAGCTGGTTTTGGTGTGTTGGTTTGCAGAGGCTAACCTGTATCCTTAGTTCATGTGTCAAAGAGCAGAAGTGCCTGGGTAGAATCGTTGGAAAAGACAAGAAAATTAATATAGGAAAAGAGAGAAGGTATATGTCTGTATATATGTGTGTATGAGAGAGAGAGAGACTTTTCACTCACTATGCCTCAATATAACATACATCGTCAATGACTTAAGTTCATTACAGAATTTAAGCCACACTTGTTACAAACTAGGAAAGACAAAATGTATAGGAATTTACAAAGTAGGAAAGACTACATGTATAGGCATTTCTAATTTTTCCAGCGACAGAGAATCGATATAGTAGGTAATGGATATCAATGGAATTTTATGGATACAGAAAATACAGATAATCAACAGTGAATCCCCCGGTGAGGACATGAAGGAAAAAACAATTAGAATCATAGTTTTTTTTCTGTTACCCGCAAGTTGATAGAGATAGAAAGGCTCTCAAAGCTGAATTTACTTCATGCTACACATTACCTACCTGAGACCAGCCTGTCATTTACAACCTGAGATGGAAGGTTAGGCTGATATTAACAACGAGTTTGAGGGGCAATAGATCTACTTGATGCGCAGAGTTGTTTTAGTCAAGTGTGAATGCATAACTTGTTGTCTGTATGTGTGTGTGTGTGTGTGTGGTCACCTTGGAACACAACTAAGGTGAAAATGCAGTGATGTCATTCATATATTGATTTTTGGCCTTGTGTACAGTGTTGCTGTGTGTGTGTGTGTGTGTGTGTGTGTGTGTGTGTTCATGGTGGGACTCCTCTAGTGTGTTGTTATTGTTGTTAGTGTAGCAGTAAAGGGCTTTCATGATGGTCCCAAGTCTTCACAGCAGGGCTCACTTCTTCATTATACACACACACACACACATACATACATACAGACATACACACACATCACGTCATGTTAAGAATCTTTGTGACGAATCTCAATTGAATTTCTCAGTTTACTTTGAATTTTGTCGTTGTTTTCAAAGTTCATTTGTCTCACATCATTGTCATAGTATGTTAATTTATTGTGTAATGCCTTTCCAATCCATCATTAGGCCTTTAATACTTGAATGATCATGCTTATTAACAGGAACTACCATGTGTAGGTTCCCGGGCCTTGTGTAACTTCCTTATATTCTCATGTTCTTACGTTTTTATATATTGATATTAATAGTATTTTTTTTTCCTTTTACGAAACTGTATTATTAGTATTAGTATTATTACTATCACAATTTTTTTTTATTATTATTATTATTATTGTTGTTATTGTTATTTTTTTTATTATTTACTACTACTACTACTACTACAACTACACCCACTACTACTTCTAACATACACACACTCACCTATTGGTCATGTTGGATGATCAGCCAATCTTGCATATCAGTTTCTGTTAACACTACTTTGATATTGTAAACTGTTAGATATTGTTTGGAGAGGTGGACGGGCAAGTAGAGCTGTAGGAATCAAAGTGAATGGAAGGGATCTCGTAGAATCAGGATATATAAAGTAATAGTTGTAGTACTTAATTATAAAAGTAGTTATTTCTTTAATATTTTGATAATCATACTACATTTAGTTCTGAAGAGCAGCTCGTGTAGTTATTTATATCAGTGGTATACCAAAGAAATTAGTATGTAATGCTGCTATAAGTTCAGGTAGATTGTTCTTTAATGTTTTAATATTACGTGTTTAGTACAGTAATGCCTTATTGTCATTATTTTAAGGTTAATGTATAAGTTTTGAATTCATTTTTAAATTTTTGTTTTGGGATGTTTTTAGTGTACCTTGTTTTGAGCATGTATGTGTGAGTTGATCATCACATTGTGTGTGTGTGGAAGGGTGTGTCATAATAGAACTTACTCAACACATCATCATAGCTTCTCAAGACTGATATACACAAGCCCTTTGTGTACATGACTTTTCTATGCTAAAATGTCATCATGACAAGTTCATTCCAATTAGATAAGACATTCCTTTTTTCTTATACGTGTACCTACCTGTCTTGTTATTGTGTCTTTTATATTTAAATCCGATGCCATACAGGCTACACATTCAATCCGATGAGGTGGAACACTTCAGTGGAGGGTGCTTATGTGTATCCGTCTTGATACAGCCGGTAGAGACGTGGGACTGGAGAACAAGTATGTACAGGTTGGCCCTTGGGCTAATTTCCAAGTTGTGCTAATGAATGAAGAACACACCTGTCTCACGGCATTCTTGTACACTGTGAAGAAAGACTAATGGTGTTTACCAGTGTTGAGTGCATGTACAGTCCTCACACTCCTGGGCTTTATACCACTACACACTGGACAGGTGAAAACATTCTATTATTATTAATATTAAAGTTATAATTATTATTATTATTATTATTTTTATTATTATGATAATTATTATTATTAGCTTGACTACCAAATATTTTGAAGAGGTCAGCTATATGTGGCTTCTTCTTGAGCATTAGAAACAGGTTTTAGACTGATGATTATCTTTTATAATGTCTCAAAATGTATGTGTATATAGTTTTCCTGTTAATTGTCAGTGAATGTTTGGTCCTCAACAGTGACTGTGCTGGAAGAATAGGCAGCCTTATATGATTATGATGGCTCAAAGTACAGTTAAGTAGAAGCACTGAACATTATGAACTCTGACAAGTTGTATGAAGCCCAAAGTTGAGGTGAGGACCTTATAAGCACTTTGTAGGTGAAGCATAAAGGAGGAGGAGGAGGTGTACTTTGACATAAAGGACCCTGTTGCCTTGCTGGGAGGGGGGATAGAGGGAAGCTGAGGCCTTCATAGCAAGTGTGATCCTATTCTTACATTAGAACAAAAGCTAAGTAATGTGTCGCCACTTTGTTAATATACAATCAAAATCCAGAAGGGGAGGGATGGGAAGCATGATATTATGGTTTTAGATCCTGCAATGAGTTTTGTTCTTACTGTGTGTTTGCTGGTCATTCATTGGCGTATGGTTATGATTTATTCTTCAAGGTGTCAAGGGAGTTCATGCACCATGTTGCCCTAGGTTAAGAGGAGACAATTACTGAAGTTCCTTTGGTGTGTTGCTTCAGTATTGGATGACCCAGAGTTCTGTCATTTGGATAAAAAATATTTAAATAATCCCCCTTAGCTAGGTAGGTATGCTAGGATTAACGAGAGAGCATTACCCCTCTCGCCAAGAAATTGCTGTGAGCCAAGATTGAACTCGCAACCTTAAGGCCACGAGCCAACCACTACCACAGAGCCACCTGCCCCCATGTCATTTTCATAGGTAAATATATCTCTTTCGTACTATGGTATCTGCCACTATTTTCTCAGGGTCTGTTTAATGCTGCTAAGAAATCAACCAAAGGAAATACGTATTCAAGCCTTTATTTTTGCAAGACCAACCAAGGTGTCTTTATCTAATATTTTCAGAGGCGAGGCATGACTTTCTGCTTTGTTACATTTTTGTGGGTAAATAGTAGTGGTTTGTGTCACCAGCTCAACAATTATAAGTTGGTGTGTTATTTGTCAGATTTCACCATTTGCAAGTACAATAAATCTATTAAACACCATAAACTCACATGCTGTTCTTGTGCGTTATCTGCAGATTAACTGCTAAGGAAATACGCCTTATGCATGTGTAGTAGTTTTGAGACATTCTATGGAAACATTTTTTACCCTTATTAATGGGAACTTCATATGGCTTGGAAATTGTTAATACTTAATTAAGATGTGGATTCTATTTGACGGTGTTATATCTATCTTGCACATATTGTAGGTTTTGGGTAAAAAGTAAACCTATCAATGACTTGTATTACTAGGCAACAGCAGTGCCAGCTTGGTGACGTGGTGATTTGTGAACAGTGATATCAAGGTGTCTGTGTCTGTGTAACTGTACACACATGCACAAACACACAAGTTCAAGGTATCACGATGTTGCTCATCAGTTTCACTCAGACCTATTGCACTGAGAACTTAATTTTGGAGTTAAATAAAAGTGATCATCAATTTTCACAGGCTTTTACTGAGTTAATACATGTGTTTTATTAATTATGGAAACTTTAAACTAACTATGAATTTGATCAATTGCATTCTTGACAATTTACTTTGCATTGCGTAGCCCAGTCCGTGAGTTGTAGTGGTTTGTTGACACGGTCACACGAGTTCAAAGTGTTGGTGAGGCAGGTGGACTAACGTGGTGATGGGGGTGACTATTTAGTTAATCATGTGGTGAGTGAGTGTGTTTTATGTTCCTCCCCATCCTCACATCTACATAGAATTGCAACCCTGTGATTGTGAGTAAAGAAATCCAGAAAAGTGTCCCCTGCTAACACAACTATCAATATGCAAACGTTCTTGTTATAATTTGCCTCTTTTCAAATATCCATCAAACGTGAATTGAAAAGAATGAAAGGTGTGAAAAGCGATAGGGCGGTGCAAGGTCTATATAGTATATGTATAGACCTTGGGGCGGTGCAGAAAAGTGCCGTTCCTCTTACTGTTTGTGAGGCGGGTGAGGGAGGGTCATGAACACGTGCATGGGAGAAAGCGGCCACTTTCAAATCAAGTGTCACCTCCTTCCTCGTGTATTGTGGTCACTGTCTTGCATCTGGATCACTTGGAGAAGCTTTGCCTTGTTTTGCCGTGTGTGTCATTGACAGTCAAAGTGCAACATCATTTTCATTGTAGTGGAGGGTGAAGAATGGCTGCCGGAGGAGAAATAACGAGGACATGGTATTTCAGCCTGTTAACATTTCCGTTCAGTACAATATGTGAGGCAATACTGATGATTTTTATTTGTGAGTGAAACGCTCTTGATTAGTACCTTAACAATAACAATACATTAATTCATAAATACGAATATTTACGCGCCAACAGAAGCACACAACCTTTATGATAGCCTATATCCCCGCATACATATCCTCCTCTTCTTTGTAGTTCATTATAAGATAGTTCAGCTAACTCAGTTTCGGAGTTATCTCTTAGTAATACCTTTAAATCCAGTAAATAATTTTCTCACTTAAACCTTCCGCTGAAATTACTATTGTTGAACTTTGAAAATAATAGTACCTCCAGGATATGACTATACAAGTAAGCTTGGGATAACCTACAGTAGCTTGCTGATAATCGGGTACTTTGAAAGCATTCCTCTTTCATAGAAATGTTGAATTATGTATTACGCATACCAGTACCTATTTTATGAAACTCAATTCACAAAAGTGCTATAGGTGGGTAATAATTCATAAGATTTTTCAGTCGTAACACATCTCCACACAACGTTATGAAGCCACAAAACCCATATAAGTACTATATATCTTCTTGTCCCAGCTAGTCATAATAGTGAATGACAACGGGAACAAGCTTTTTCCACCCCAATAGCCATTTAGAGTAGTTTGAGTTAAAATATCGAAGAGAAATAGGTGTACAAGAGAGAACGAGTGACCAATCCGAGGGCGAGGTGGAGGTCACGTGACGCCAGTTGTGTTGTGTTCCCTGGTGCAGGAGGAGCCGTCGTCGCCCTCCCTCCTTCTACCCTCAGTATCATACTCTGTGGTGAGTTAACTGACTAAAACACAACTCCAGGGGTGCGGGTGTACACCGGGACTGGTTTGAGGGTAGATCGAAGGCCAGGAGACGCGGGGCGAGGGGAGGAAGCGAAAGGAAAAGAGAAGGTGAGGGTGGGAGGCGACGCCATTTTAAGTTTTGGACTGAATCAGCTGTTTTGTGGTCCGCGCCCAGCCAGGCCTACACATACACAGGTATTTCTGGCTTCCCTTCACCTATATTCCGGATATAACGTGGAAAAACGGATGCGGGAGACGATTATAATGAAGGGAAGTCATTTTTAAAGCGCTAAAGAACAAGTGAGTTAGCTAAACACCTATCACTGTAGCGATAAAGAATTGGAGGTTCTTTTAATGACCACATCTCCCTCCCCCCCCCACGGATTGGTGACTGTTTTCGAGGGCTGGGAATCTGGCTTTGTGCGGGGACCTAGCTGCAGCGTGGAAGGGAACATAAAGTAGAGAAATAACGAAGGTAGGAATGGTAATACTCAGGGCCACCACCACCACCACCACCACTACCACCACCACCACCCTCACCATCACCACCATTATCGTCATAGTCAAAGAAGGTTAGTCCAAGGTTCATATACGTCGTGTCCCTCTCCACCACCACCAGCACCACCCTCCATCAACACCCCCTGTCCTCCCCCCCATCAGTCCTTGGCGCGGAAAGGTATGAACTAAACTTTAAGTGAACTTGGGAGACTGCTTTACGTTTCCTCTACCTTTGGTCTTTGTCCCTGAGCTGTGCCTCCTACGTATGGAGGTTAACCTTTTGTTTGTCCGTCTTAGTGGCTGGCTGGCTGCTGGGTTCCCTCCGCCTTGTACTGCGAAGGGAAGGGCGTCTCTGCCTGCCGCGTGTGAAGCATTTATAACCGATTTTTGGAAGTATGGTATTCGCTCAGCTGTGTATTGTTTCGATCAAGCTATTAAACCCTTGGTGCGTCTGATGTGTTTTTTTTTCTTTTTACTCTCTGGTGGTTTACGTAATGAGTGTTTTATTTTACCTTTAATATTCGTTGCTGGACTAGAGCTGTGAAGTGGTATAAGTGGTACGCGAGACCTTAGTGTAGTGGTGGGGGTAGATAGTTAGGGTCGACGTACGTGCAGTGAAATGGCCGTAATACCTATAGTCTGTGTAACGCGGCAACCAAGTAACGCAAGAAGATAGGGAGATGTGAACTCGTAGGCCATTCTATGCTGATTATATATGTTATGTAACTATTATTTTATCACGCTTATACAACCAACTTCAATATTGCGAAGTTATTGTTATTTTGATGTCTATGATCTGGTAATGTTATCTATACCTTACCTAACCTAACCTTGCCTTGTCTTGCCTTGCCTTCTAGTGGTTTCTCTCTCATAACCACCATACACCATTCTGATAACCTCACGTCTAGCTTACGTTCGTGTGGGTGGTTGCTCAGTCATACTTTAATCTAACTCATTCGGCTTTAGTTTCAACCTTTAACAAGAGACAGAGGCATGAGTCAATCCTACTGGCGTGTCTCTTAGATGGAGTTTAATTCTCTCTTTCTCTGTCCTAAAGTTTTCTCATTTCTTACCTCCACACCCAGGGGTCAAGAGGTCACCAGTAGAGGAATGGGTGGGTGGTGGGTGGGTGGGTGTGAGTCAGTGCAAGGAGTGTGTGTGGGGGTTGAGGGGGCAGTTATCAGTAAGTATAAGTCATCCAATCCGTTGAAAAGAGCCAAGTGACCTGATGGTTCGGTGAGTGCGTCAGTTAAAACCAGTGATGATAAGTTCCTAGAAGGATGATGATGTGGATGTGTGCACGTTTATTCCTATAGTCTTCCGTGATTAACCAATACCCTGTTTGTGTGTGTATAATGTATGTATGTATGTATGTTTTTTTTTGTTTGTTTTTGTGTGTGTGTGTCTGTGTGTGTGTGTGTGTGTGTGTGGTTATTTTCTACATCTTAAGTTATTAGTGTGTGTGTGTGGTTCATGCTTTTCTTTTGTGTGTGTGTGTTGGAGTGACTGTGCATTTATTTTTTTTCCCCATGAACGAGTTTGTGTAACCTCATAGAGAGAGAGAGAGAGAGAGAGGGCTTGGCAATTTATATAAACAAGACCTCCTACGACTCGTCTCTCTCTCTCTCTCTCTGGCAGTGTTGGTGACGATGGTGGTGGTGGTGGTGGTGGTGCAGGGTCATGATGGCTGAAAGGGGAACTATTTATGCTTGACCTTCAGAGAGCAACCACAAGTCAGCTGGCAGTCTCTCTCTCTCTCTCTCTCTCTCTCTCTCTCTCTCTCTCTCTCTCTCTCTCTCTCTCTCTCTCTCTCTCTCTCTCTCTCGTCAAGGTTTTAAAGGTTTGTTGTCCCACTGGCTCAGGGTCAGGTCAGGTGGCGGCGTGACGTTCGCACTGCTCAGGGTCATGTTAGTTGACCTCGGTAAATGTGGATATTGAAGGGAGTTTCTTTATCATTGTAAAAGGTATTTGAACACGTGTAAATATAGTGTGTAAATACAAGACACATGGGTGAATATTCCCGCTCTGTATTGTATTATAAAGATATTGTATTATTTTTTTTTTTATTATTATTATTATTATTTTTGCCTTGACGATCTAAAGGAATGCGTTTTGTATGATTATGTTTAAAGGAATGTATGTGTACGTTTGTATGTATGTAGTTTGTTTTCCTGGTTTGGTGGTAGTGAGTTGCCGGTGTTTGCATTCCCCCCGCGTTCAAGTGTGGACAATGTATCTGTTTATTTGTTTCCCTCCTCACTGTTGTTGTTATTGTTGGCGGAAGGGTTGGAATGTGCTACGTCTCATGGCACTGGTTGGATATCCGCATGTGTTGTGTTGTGTTGTGTTGTGTTGCATGATCACGTCTAGGGAAGGAAGGAGACCAGCTGGGATTTCCCTTGATAAATATTTGGCGCGTATATACCTTTAAAAACAGGTCGAAGCAGAAGGCTAGCGTTGCATCACAGTGCGGGTCAAGGTGAGGGGGAAGAGAGAGAGAGAGAAACACAGATACAGATGGATTTAAAGAAGATAAAAAAGCCAAATTCAAGGTATTTCAATTAATTCACGTTTATGTTATATTAGCCACAGCTGGAGACAGGCCGTTGTATCACATTGCAGGTCAGGGAGGGAGGGAGGGATGTAAGTAGGAAGGAAGGGGTAAGGGAGGGGAGGGAAAGAACGGGTCAGGCTGGCTGGTGACGCTGCCGACATCGCTGCCAGACCCACGACCAGCACCTGCTTGAGATGGCGGCCACGGCAGCAAAGCAGGTGGAGGTGGTGGTGGTGGAGGTGGTGGACGTGGGTTGGGGTGGATGGAGGGAATGTGGTGGAATTGAGTGATGGAGTAGAGAAGGAGTGAAGAAAGAGAGGTGAATGTGTTGGTAGGTAGGTAGGTAGTAGTTGTGTTAAGCAAGATTTAAAGGCTGAGACAAAGGGCTTGGTGATTGTGGTGGTGGTGGTGGTGGTGGTGGTATCAGTTGTGGTTATGTGGTGGTGGTGGTGGTAGTAACAGCCATAGTAGGAAAAATATATTACTTCAGCTGTAGCTATGTAAAGCGAGATCGGACCTACCTACCTCTCTCTCTCTCTCTCTCTCTCTCTCTCTCTCTCTCTCTCTCTCTCTCTCTCTCTCTCTCTCTCTCTCTCTCTCTCGCGATATGTCTGTCTGTCTGTCTGTGTGGACCACCCTCCCTCTCACTCTCTTCCGCGGCCCTACATCCCCTCCTTTCCCTCTCCTCACCGCCTCCCCGTCCCTTCCCTTCCCCCGCCCCCCGCCCCCCTCGCCCCCATTCCGGCCAGGCATGGCTTCATCAGCTGGTCGTGACGTCACTGCTTCGGGAATTCCCCTCCGTAGCATTGCGTCTATGCCACGTTTCCGGGAAAGCCTCTCTCTCTATTTTTTTTTCTTTATGCTGCGTTTTCTTTGTCGTGATTGCGATTTTTGTTCATGTTGATATTGTGGTTTGTTTTTGTTTGTGTGTGTGTGTGTGTGTGTGTGTGTGTGTGTGTGTGTGTGTGTGTGTGTGTGTGTGTGTACACGTGATAGGTTGCTTGGTGCACCCACGTGGTTAGCGGCTCCAAGTTGGGCACACACCGTTGCCCACACACCACCCACTCCTCCACTCCTCCACCATCATCCCCTCCCCCTCCACTCCACCTTGCGGGGGGTGAGTGGCAGCCAGCCAGTCTCTTCACCCTCCCTCCTCTCTAACGACCTCCCTCCCCCTCTTCCTCCCTCCCTCTTCCTCTCTCTCCTCCCTCCCTCTCCTCCCTCTTCCTCCCTCCCTCTTCCTCCCTCTATTTAACGACTTACCTCCTTCACCCCCTCCCCCTCCCCCTCCCCCTCCCCAACACACACTTCTTAACCATCACCTCCCCTCACTACTTAACCCACCCATCCTTGAGCCCCTTCCATCTTCATCCACTTTCCCCTCTCTCTCTCTCTCTCTCTCTCTCTCTCTCTCTCTCTCTCTCTCTCTCTCTCTCTCTCTCTCTCTCTCTCTCTCTGATTCCCCTCATCTTCCTCCCCCCCCTCTCTTCATCAATGCTTCACTCTCCTTGCCAGTTTTCTCTATTCCTCCATCTTCTGGTTTCCTCTTATAATCTCCTCCCTCCCACTCTCTCCCCCCTCACCCCTCCCTCCCCCCCGTTCTCTCCACCCCCCTCCCCCCACCTGCCTCCTTGATTGGGTGTGTCCCTGCAAGTTTTTAACGCGGAATCGAAGTGCTTTGTATTGAGGACTGGTATAGTGTGTGTGTGTGTGTGTGTGTGTGTGTGTGTGTGTGTGTGTGGCGGGGCGGGTTGGTGGCTTCCTCCATCTTGTGAGGAGTTAGGCAACATTGATTCCTCCTTCCTCCAGTCTCCCACGCCGTTGAGACAGAGAGAGAGAGAGATGTGTGTGTGTGTGTGTGTGTGTAGGGTGTCTTGGGCCCTACTATATTGATCACACACACACACGCACACACACACACACACACATCTATTCGTGGAAATAGGGGTGACGCTCGCAGTTCTGGTGCACATGTGACTGTCCCGGCGAAGAGTTTATCGTGACGCGCGTGTGTGTGTGTATGTATGTATCATGTGTATGTATGTGTGTGTGTGTGTGTGTATGTGGCGCACCAGCTGAGGAAGTACCATCTTTGTTGAACTTTCCTGTGTATGTATGTATGTGTGTGTGTGTGTGTCTCCCCTCACTCACCCATTCCTTCAAGATGGCGCCACACCCCCTCCTTCCCCTCCTTCCCCTCCATACACTGATCCTAAAGTGTCGCCTCCTACACCCCCTCCAACCCCGCCCCTTCACTGTCACCAACCAATACACAGCAGCCTTCCCTCCCCTTCCCTCCCCCTCCTCTTCCCCTTCCTTCCCCACCATCATCTTGCCCTACTTTATGCCTCCTCCCCTCATAGCCTGTGGGTGGGTGGGCTCAGAGGCACTAGGGGAATGGCACTAGGAGGTTGGCACTCTTGTCTAGTGGTGATAGTGGTGGTGGTGGTGGTGAGGTGGGTGACTCTACAGATGGTGATGGTGGATGAATGTCTGTCTTATGTCTGTCTGTCTGTCTGGTTAGATGGTTGATAGTGTGGTTGGTGGTGGTGGTTGGCAGGCTGACTGACTGGGGGTGATTGTAAGATGGTAGGGTGTGGTAGTGACTGTCTGGTTGAATGGTAGGCTGTGGTAGTGACTGGTTGAGTGGTAGAATGTAGTAGTGAGTGACTGGTTAACTGTGGTAGTGTGTGGTAGGCTGTGGTGTTGACTAGCGGGTACAGCCACAGCATTGTCCCGTTGGATTAGTGGTGAATGCAGGTCATTGTCTTCTCCTCCTCCTCCTCCTCCTCCTCCTCCTCCGCCGCTCCTCCGCTATTTCCTCTTCCTCCTCCTCCTCCTCCCTCCTCCTCCTCCTCCTCCTCCTCCTCCTCTTCGTAGTTGGCTTGGCTGAGTTTTGCGTAGCATTTGAGGCGTATATGAGGAGGAGGAGGAGGAGGAAGGAGGGGAGGTTCAGTTCAGCGACCTCCTCCTCCTCCTCCTCCTCCTCCTCCTCCTCCTTGTTGTGCATTGCCACGTGGTTTTCTTCCTCTCCATCTCCTCCTTCCATCCTTCCTTTCTTCCTTTCTTTCTTTCTTATTATTTTATCTTTCTATCTCTTTTTCATCCTTCGTCTCTTGTATGTCTACTGTCTGTCTGCTATTCTTCCGCTGCTTTGTTCTCTCTCTCTCTCTCTCTCTCTCTCTCTCTCTCTCTCTCTCTCTCTCTCTCTCTCTCTCTCTCTCTCTCTCTCTCCCTTTATCTTACCTACACCTGTCGTCCCTCATTCCTTCTCTTCCGCCTCCCTCCCTCCTTCCCTCCTTCCCTCCTTCCACACCTTCCTTCCATTTATCCCTCTTCCCTCCCCTCCTCCCTTCTCTCCCTTCCCCTCCTTCCCTCCCTCCGCCGTCCACCTGGTTCGGTAATTGGTACACAGGTGTTTCCTCTCTCTCTCTCTCTCTCTCTCTCTCTCTCTCTCTCTCTCTCTCTCTCTCTCTCTCTTTCTCTCTTTCTCTTTCTCACACCTGCTGGCCACCTGGGTATGAGGGAGTTTTAACCTCCCCACACACCTGTCCTCCCTCCTCCTCCTCCTCCTCCTCCTCCTCCTCCTCCTCTCCTCCTCCTCCTCCCCCCTCCTCATCCTCTCTTTTTTTCTCCTACCACCCAGTTCCTCTC
>JAPQNM010000033.1:741967-794467 GCA_029783475.1 Metacarcinus magister
GAGGAGGAGGAGGAGGAGGAAACGAATGCAAAGAGGAACATTTCGTGAGGACACTGAAAGGCAAATATGTGAGGGTGGAGGGAAGACGGAGGTTGAATTTTCGTCGTCGTCGTTGGAGGAGGAAGAAGAAAAAAAACATGAGAGAAAGAAATGGAGGGTGGTCAGGGACGGGAATATTGGGCCTGGAGGAGCGGGGGAGGTATGGAAGGTTGGAGGAGGGGGGCTTAGCTAGGTGGAGGCAACTTTTTTTTATTTTTTTTTATAGGAGGTGGAGAGGGTTGAAGGGAGGAAAGGGTCTTGTATTGATCAGCCGTCCTGTTGGAGGCGTCACTATCGACCAAACTGGAAGCAGAAGGAGGAGCAGCAGCAGGAGGAGGAGGTGGTGGTGGTGGTGGTGGTGGTCGGTGCCCCGCGGGTCAGCTGGTGGAAGGTTGGCTGGGGCACGTGAGGCAGAGAGGGGGGTGAGGGGAAGGGCGCCGCTGACATCACTCTGGCGGCGGCGGCGACGGCAGGGCGGCGACAGCAGGAGGAGGAGGAGGGCGGTGCTGCTTTAACGTGGGATCGATATAGTGGCGGCGAGGAGGCGGCGGTGGCCGAGTAGGAGGAGCCAGGGGAGGATTCACTAAGGTGGTGGAATGAGGAGGCTCTTGGTGACTTCCTGCTGGGGTGTGGAGGGGCGGCGCCGGGTTGGCGTGATGGAGGAGGAGGTGCAGGAGCCGCGGGGAGAGATCGCTGGAACGCGGAGAGCAGGGGGCAGCGGCAGGCATCTGTAGAGCAGCAGCTGAGTCAGTGAGGCCCCACCCGCGCATGCGCCGTGGCGTCGCGCTGAAAATAGCAGGTGTGGGCAGCAGTAGTGAGAGAGGCGGCGTGTCGGGGAGGTCCTGCCGCGGCGGCGCCTGCTGTCCCCCAGCACCAGCGTAAGGCCGAGTTGGTGTTACGGCGGGGCGGGGCGGGGCGGGGAGGGCACCACCACAACAGTGTGGAGGCCGCCGCTGCCACCCTTTGTTAGGGCGGCGGTGGCGTCCTGCTGGCGAGGTGGTGGTGGCGGCGGCGGCTCAAGGACGGCCGCCCCACCCTCACCTGGACCACTGTGGCGGCGGCGGCGGCGGCCGCAAAGTGGAGTCCACCTGCTTGGCCCCCGCTCAGCAGGTGACTCCGCGTGTTGGTGCTGTTGCTGCTGCTACTAGGTGGTCCTGGCCCCGCTGTGTTGCTGTTTTGGGAATGCTATTAGTGCACCGTTTTGCCTCAGTAACTTGGGTTTTGTGTATCGTTGGCACCAGTAATGTGTTGCCAGTGCACTGTTTGGTTGCAGTAATCTGTTGAGGTTACCGCTTGTCCACGCCGGTAATCCGTTATCGCGCTGTACCTGTTACCAGCTGGTGTCCGTCGGTGGTGTTATCACAGTGATCCTTATCGGCGGCCTGGTGATCCGTGTGTACAGTGTCATCATACAGGTGAACATTGCACACACAGGCGGGATAACCTTGTGTTGCCTCACCTTATGTACAGGTGTACCAGGAGGCTCCGTCACCTGTGCTATGTATGCCGACCAGTGCGTGCGTATGTGTGTGTGCGGTGATTCCAAGTGTTGGTTGTGATGGCTTGCAGTGAGCCACGTAGGGTACAGTGAGGCAGAGGTGGTGTGAAATGAGAGCCAAACACCTCATCCATCCCCCTTACCCACTTGTACTCCCTTCCTTGGCCCCCTTACAAGTACTGCTTCCCCCTCAAGTCCCTCTTCTCTGTTGGACATGACCCAATTATGTTCGACCTGGCCTCGCCCCGTTGTGGAGTGTTTATATTTGGTGTTAAGTGCTCAAGGTTGATGTTGTGTATTGTGGTTCGTTGTTATGGCCAAGGATTCTGTTCTCCCTTGTGTTTGTTCCTTGTGTTTGTTCTTTGTAAGGGACAAATATTTTCTACTCAATGTACTCCGTTTGCTCTCCCTCTCTGTGTGTGTGTGTGTGTGTGTGTGCGCGTGTGCGTGCATGTAAGTGTTTCAGTATCCTTGAGTGTAAGGCTACGGCGAACACGGACGATCAAAGCAACCAGCCGGTGTGTTATATAAGACACACACATACATGCACACACACACACACACATACATACATACTCACGTACATTCAGTTGCTTGTTCATTCATTAATTCAGTGGGCATGCGTGCGTGCGTGCGTGTGCACGTAAACATTACTCTTTATGTGATTTGTGTTTTGTTTGATCCAGATGGAGAAAGAGAGAGAGACGAGAACTTACAATTAAACAATCACCGTTTATTCCCGAAATCGTTATGATAATTCGTGCTTGTTTATCAAGGTCTAATGTGATGTTAAACAGGTATTGCAGTAACCAGCACGACTACCACCATTGTACAACCAGATGACTTATTATATGTATACACCTCAACTTGTACACACACACACACACACACACCATGATAATATCACCGCCACCACCACCGCTACTATAGCAACTACTGTTACTACTGTTGCTACTACTACATCACCACTGTCGCTACCACCACCACCACCACCACGTATAAAGGTGTGGGTCTGCTTGAGCTGCCAACATATAAAATCAATAGCGGGGTTGTGGATGCAAGCGATGCATTTCTGGTGTGTAAAGGGAGGGATGGAGGGAGGAGGAGGAGGAGGAGGAGGAGCTTAAACCTGACCTGTGATGACGCGATTCCCCCTCTCCTTCCCTCCCCACAGGCCCTTCCCTCCTTTCCCTTCCCCTGCTGTGTAGTAAATGCAACTGTTACTTTACCTTTGAGGCACGTGGTACTGGGAGGGGAAGGAAGGAAGGAAGGCTGCTGACCCGACACTGGGATCGATGGTGTCACTGCCTGGTAACACTTGGTAACGCTGTGTTGTTGTATACTGGTAACCCTTGATGTGGTTGTATTGTTAACACTTCGTAATATTTTCAACCTGGCGTCATTTTGTTGTGTTTTGGTTAAGTTGGCAGCGCGTAGAAGCACTTTCCATACTCTGTTCTGTTCCACTTGATGCAGCGAGATGTGGCTCACTGCTCCTCTTCTTGGCAACAGTCACTTTCCCTCACACTTGGTAACACTGTGTTGAGTTGCCGCAGTGAAATCGTTCTTGCGTCTTATTAATTTTAGTTGAAGCTTAGATCCACTGTTGTCTGCCAGCCTTGCCTTGCCTTGTATGACTTTAAGGTTGACATGGTAACACACACACTTCTGGGAACTTGACTTTTTTTTTTCAAACTGATTAATTTTTGTATCCGTTTCTGTTTCTGCGTCTTGGGTAACCTGCATTCATTCATGATTTCTTTAACAATCTAAGTTGAGTTCATGCAAATATTCATGTCTTCTTTGCACACGTATCGTTTTGCTATTTTTCTTGTTCTGCCTTAATAGCGTTGTTCAAACTCTTCCTACCTGATATTTAAAGTGATGAATACCTACTAACCTTTTGATAGTCTTCACCTATGTTAATTAAGGTTCCTTGTGTGTATTGTACGAGTCTATGTCAATGAGTTGTATTGTAGCAGCTTTACCTTAAGACAGTTATTTTGTTGAGGTGCAGGTTTAAAGGAACGGTATAAAGGTGGTGGTGGCAAGAAGCAGCATAGGCTTGGCAGGCCTGCGGGCATGACGGCGCCAGAGCCTTGCACCGCCTTGTGTGTGTGTGTGACTCAGCTGACACACTGTGAGGCAGAGAGGTTTTATTTTTTATCTTATCTTTTTGTTTTATTATTTGTTATTTTCGTCCATGAGGTTACTGTGACTCATTCATTCTTATTTTATCTATGTGTTTGGTCTAGGTTATATACATTCGTTTGAGTGGTTCGTCTGTATTTCATCATGTATCGGTTATCAATCCCTATTTATTCATTGGTTGCAACACTTTCCCAATAAGTGATAAGTTCTGATTACACCAACATATGTCGTTTGCTCATTTTAACCACATAATAAAGAAAATGTTGCTTATTCTGGTACCATTGAGGACTTCTGGGAAAACTTATCCTACCAGTAACATCAGCCATGAATAAGTATGATAGCTTACTGGGAGACCTCTAACACACTGGCTTGCCATCACCTTAGGCAGACCTCGAGCGTTGCAAGCATACAAACAAGCACTGTATTGTACCACCAGCATACTACTCGTCATTAGTAATCATGTTATACTAATCAACACAATAGGGGATGTTTGCATGCAGGTGATGGATGCGTGGATGCGAGGCAGACTAGATAACATAGGTGTGGTAGTGTGGTTGAAGGAGTCTTGGTGGTAGTGCTTGGGTTGTATGGTGGAGAAATTGACCGAACTTTATGGAACCTGATGAGTGTTATATACAATTACATGAGTGACAATCCTTACCTTACAATGTTTGGTTTTGTAAGAAGACTAGAAATAACTTGTTCAGAGGCACAGGAAAAGGAATCGTGGAAGCAAAACGTTTAAATGAGAGAATGCATGAGTAAGAAGAGTGTGGGAAGGAAAACTTGAAGGAATATGAATCTTCTTAAGTGCAAGAGATAAGGACATTGTAAGTGCAGACGGAAATAAATGAATATATCAGTGTTTATGCAAGAATAAAAACTAAATTCAGCTTTAATGTTAGTAATAGATAGCTTTTATTTGATAACTGGAGCCAATTGATTGCAGGAACAAAGACAAACAAGTATGAAATGTGCACATAGTAACAATGACAACATAGATCGTAGCCACCTACCACTACCACCACCATTACCAGCACCACCACCACCACTACCACTACCACTACTGCTACGACCACCACTACTGCATGACAATCACGTGGGAAACTACGCTCAATTTAGCCTCACTTGAAGGACAGCTACACACACACACACACACACACACACACACACACACACACACACATACACATACACATATTGGTGAGTGAATGCTGGACGAGATAATAGTTTCAAGTATACTGCCACTTCTGCGATTTGATAATTAAAATGATAAAAAAAACTATCTAATTCTAATATCTTTTGGTGAACTAAACAAAAATAATAACCCACATCTTGGAAGTCAGCCAGCCTCCTCCTCCTCCTCTTCCTCCTCTTCCTCTTCACCGCCATGGAAGAAGAGGAGGTACGCCCCGCACAGTGGTCGTCCTTCAAGGTCCTTTTGCTGGGGTTTTAAATGAACGATTTAGACGACATGGGTCCTGAGTCCTGAGTCCTCACAGAACCACACACACACACACACACACACACACACACACACACTCTCTCTCTCTCTCTCTCTCTCTCTCTCTCTCTCTCTCTCTCTCTCTCTCTCTCTCTCTCTCTCTCTCTCTCTCTCTCTCTCTCTCACTGGCTTTGACGTAGATGCTACAGGAGAGGTAGAGGTCTTGGTGGGGGATTGCGTAGCCTAGAGGGATATGCCTTGCTTTGATGGGCTCCTGGTGGGTGGGTCTGTGATCGTATTTTGTTGCTTGTTCAGAGGACGTTTTGCTGGTGTGGGCTGACGTTTCCTTAAGACCAGAGTTGTATCTTGTGTTGGTTGGCTTATGTTGTGTTGTGTTGTGTAAGTGTTCCGAAGATTGAGGCAGTTAATGTGTTGGTGTGTGTGTGTGGTATTGGTGTGTGTTGTGTTTTAATGAGTGTGTCTTTATTTTAACTTCATGTGTGTTATTGCATTAATTTAAGCTGTGAGGTAGTCATTAAATAGCCTGTAATGCGTTGTGGTGTCTGTGTGTGTGTGTGTGCGTGTGTGTGTATTAGAAATGTACCGTGATGTGTTGCGATTGTGTACCCTGCTTTTGAGTGTTGTGAGGGGCCTGTGTGTGTGTGTGTGTGTGTGTGTGTGTGTGTGTGTGTGTGTGTGTGTGTAATTGATGTCAAGAAGGGCTTACATGGGTTGGAATGTGTCCTGGTGTATTAGGGGGTCAGTGTGCCCTTCTTTAACCAAGTTTTTTTTTTCTTGTACTACATAACATTTCATACGTCACTCATGGCTTACTCCCCCCCTCTGAGAGCTCACTGTTATCTTATTTTGTCAACCTTATCTTGCTTTATCATTGACGTTATTACCCCCAGCGCGTTTTCTAGGTGGGGTTTTTTTTTTATTTATTTATTTTTTTTATTAATTTTTTTGTGTGCATCGGTAACTTCTTTCAATCAATTTATGTGTGACTTTTTGAAGGTTATATTGTTTGTCAAGGAAATGTGGTGCCTCGAGTTATCATTGTTATCGGGTCTCTCGGCAAGGACTGCGGCTAAAAAATCGTGTTAGCTATGAGTGTGTGTGTGTTCAATATCCTGTGTTGTACTGTTTTATCTCTATCATTATTATTATTTTAAGTAGTAATAGTTGTAGTATCATCATTCCTACTACTACTACTACTACTAAAAAAAAGTGTTGTTTTGTCACTGCGCAGCTCAAGGCCTATTACCGTATAAAGTTGTCCTCTGTTCCATTACCATATTGAAGCCTCATTTGCTTACGTCTTTCCTATGCTGTGATGGTTTCATAAGTCCACGTGTCCGTTGCGTTATCCTTCAGTGGATGTTTGTTCACTTCAGCCTCTCCTCCCTCCCTCCCCTGCCACCCACCTTCACTTGGAGATAAGGTATATAGATAGGGATGTTATCACGATGGCCTGACCTGCTGTGGACCTTGTCAATTGGTTTAACTTGTCCTTCTTTAGTTACAAATGATGATAATGATGGGAATTAGTTATTTTTATTAATGGTTGTTATTTTCTTTCTTTCTTTTTCGAATGCTTGCGTGTATATGGAGAGAGAGAGAGAGAGAGAGAGAGAGAGAGAGAGAGAGAGAGAGAGAGAGAGAGAGAGAGAGAGAGAGAGAGCACGAAAAACAAGGTTCACGCAGATGGCAACACTCGCCCGCCCACCACTATATAGATACTTGTGTTTATTTGTTTGTTTCTTTGCCATTGTCCTATATTCTGGCACCTTCCTCTCCCTTGTTATAAAGTCGACTAAATGCTCTATTTTGCGTATTATTGAAAGGGTGTTATAATTGTAGCAGTCTTGATTTCATGATTTTTACGACTTCCTGGATTTGAAATTGCGCGGGAACACTTCTTAGACTTCCTCATTTATATCCTTGTTTTTTATTTGAAATTTTATTGTTGCATTACTGGAAATTGATCTGACGTCAATGTGTTTTCCAATGTTCCTATATATATATCTTTATCGTTGTAATATATGGAGTAATAAAAGCGATTATCAGTAAATAGTGATTATTCTTTATATAAATATGTATTCTGGTGATGGTGGTGGTGATAATGAAAGGGTATTATGGTGATTGTGAAAAGAGTTTGTAGATGAGGTTGTAATGGTGTTGTGTTGTTGGTGGTGATGGTGATGCGAAGTTAGGGTATTATCTATCAGCTGAACCCTGCCACCCACATTCCGTTTTTGTCCTACTAAGACTATGGTGATGAACGACGAAACAAAGGAAAGGGATAATTTTAATCGGCCTTCTCTTCTTCCAATGAATTCTTGTACGTGTTCTTGGTTCTCTCTCTCTCTCTCTCTCTCTCTCTCTCTCTCTCTCTCTCTCTCTCTCTCTCTCTCTCTCTCTCTCTCTCTCTCTCTCTCTCTCTCTCTCTGTTGTAGTCATTTCTCTTCAAAAGTGACTTGCTTATAATTTGTTTTCTCTCTCTTTGCCAGTCATCACTTCCTGTCTTTCTCTATTTTGTGTTCTCTTCCTCTTCATTTTGTTCTTCCTTACCTCATTTTCTTCTCCTTTTCCTCCTCCTCCTCCTTTTTTATCCTCATTCTTCCTCTTCTTTGTCATGTAAATAGCTCTTCTCCCACAAGCTGGGTCACACACACACACACACACACACACACACACACACACACACACACACACACACACACATACGGTTCACTACCGTTATAATATACGCGCACACAATTGTTTTGTATACACATGCTTCGTGTGTGTGTGTGTGTGTGTGTGTGTGTGTGTGTGTGTGTGTGTGTGTACGTACCTTGTAACAACCTTGGAGAGGGGCAAGGCTTGGGGGAGGCAAAGGGGGGGAGGTAGTGCCCTTATGCAGTCTTCCTGGTCCTGCCGTGGCACCTCTCTCTCTCTCTCTCTCTCTCTCTCTCTCTCTCTCTCTCTCTCTCTCTCTCTCTCCCCTTTATAAATCGAAATATTATATTCTTTCAACCCTTCAGCCTTCTCCTCCTCCTCCTCCTCCTCCTCCTCCTCCTCCTCCTCCTCCTCCTCCTCCTCTTTCTCCTCCTCCTTACGCTTCCTGCTCCGCCGTTACTTGGCTCGCGCAGTAAACCTGGTGAATATTGTCTAATAATGGCGATGGCGTCTTTGTCTGTTCCCTTTTTTACCATCGTTTTTTAGATGCTGTTTTGTCAGGTTTCTTAGTTACTATAGTGTGGTGGTGATGGTGGTGGTGGTGCCTGGTATAGTGAGTGTAATGGTGGGTGATGGTGATGGATGCGGTGATGGCGGTGGTGGTGGTGGTACGAATCTTCTTGTTGAGTTCTTTGTTTCTTTGTGATCAAGCGTTGTGGTGGTGGTGGTGGTGGTGTCTGACTGGTGATGCGTCTGTGCTAGTTCTTTGTGGTGGTGTGGAGGTGGTGGTGAATGCGACTCAAGTTAGTTCTTTGTTGTGAGAACGTTTTGGTTAGAAGTGATCAAGGTGGTTGGTTCTAAGACGGCTTTGTACAGTAACCTTGGACCGTGTTTCCGTAAGTCAGTCTCTCTCTCTCTCTCTCTCTCTCTCTCTCTCTCTCTCTCTCTCTCTCTCTCTCTCTCTCTCTCATTAAGTTATTTTTTTTAATGGACGCGTATTGAAATTCAGGCCGTGAGACCTAGTAACCTTTAAAACACACAAACAACCACACACACACACACATACTTTTTTTTTTTTTATTACTTCTTCAACAAATTCTATGACCTGCTTCCAGCCACAACATTAAACTAATTGACCTCCGTTGTATCATGACTATATAGCGATACACTGCTACACTACTTTGATTTCCTTGACTGAATGAAGAGAGCGACCGTCAAGAATAGTTTGCTCATTCATTCGTTTTTTTTCATTATTTATTTGCCCTACCCTTTCAAACGCAACAAATCAATCTGTATATATATCAAATGTAGATCGATACACTGTTTCTTTTTTTGGATTCTTAAGGCTAAACTTGACCTGCGCAATATTACAGAGAGAGAGAGAGAGAGAGAGAGAGAGAGAGAGAGAGAGAGAGAGAGAGAGAGAGAGAGAGAGAGAGAGATTCACAAAGGATGAAATGCATTCTTTTTTTATTAATTATCATTACTACCACTTTTACATCATCATTTTCATGAATATTCGTTTTGTCTACATTTATTTTTAGATTAATTAATTTGAATATAGTTTTGAACGCTCGTAAGCTAACTGCCCACAACGTTTTGATCACAAATAGACACTGGGTTGTGTTGTTTGAAACTATGAAGTGACAGTGTACCATTGTGTGACTTGAACCGACACCAGCCCATGTGATTATTAAACCACTATCATCTCCCTCCCTCCCTCCCTCCCCCCCTCCCTCCAAAACAACAGCAGCAGCAACAGCAACACAAAGTAGAGCAACACGTGGCCAGCGCACCATTAACCAGGAAAACGCACACGTCTAACACACATATAGCACAAAGACTAGTGTAGTTATGAGGAGAGTAATGTGCTTTGTTTGGTCACAGGCGTGTTTGGTAACGCTGCTGTTTTGTTTTGCAGGTATGGGTGGCCGTGTGAGGCTTGTCACGTGGTATTCCTGACCTGACCTCGTATTGGGTGACCACCACGGTGAGAGAGAGAGAGAGAGAGAGAGAGAGAGAGAGAGAGAGAGAGAGAGAGAGAGAGAGAGAGATTTCCTAATACAATTGAACGTATGTTGTGATTTTCCATGAATTGTTTTGATAGTCGTGTTCGTATCCTTGTGAAAGGATTTGAATCAGTATTAAAGGCTGTGTATTTACGTTTGTGAAAGTATTTGAATTCTTACAAGAAGCTGTGTACGTTTGTGAAAGGATTTGAGTTGCACGTTTGTGAAACGTGGATGTGTACGCATGTGAAAGTGTGTGGTGTGTGTGTGTGTGTGTGTGTGAAGCGTACAGGTAATTGGAATAATTCTTGTGAATACTTACGTTTCTTGTTATTTTTACTTTTCTGTGGATTGGTTTCCTTTTTCCTTAAGTATAATTCCGGTGAGAAACTTGAACAGCATTTTGGAAATTCCTTTTAGTGTGCGTTTTGTGGTGTGTGTGACGTGTAACACATGACGTGGCCACTCCAGCACTCCTGACGTCACGGAAAAATAAGTGGAACCTTGCCATTGGTGTCGAATGTGTGACGCAGAGCACACGTCATGGTTATACACGCACTTCCCTTCAATGGTGTTGTGCTGTGGTGTCTGCTGTTGCCCAAGCCTTTGTTTTCCACGCATGGGATTAACGTCGTGCTTACGTCTGGCAGGCGCGCGAGAGGGAAAGGAAGGGAAGGATGGTGTGCGATGCGACACTATAGTTTGTTAGTCATGGGGCTGCCAAGGATGTGGCTCGGGGAAGCGCAGATGCCAAAAGTCACTAGAACCTTGCCGTGGATTGCGTAGTCTATGAGGGAGGTGGGGGAGTGGGGGACTGTTCCACCTGCCTCTTGCCTCATTGTCTCCAGCACATCGAGGTGGAGAGAGAGGGAGGTGTTGGTCAGTAGCGATTTGGACGGCGAACGGTGAACACGTATCCTAGTCAGTGCACCAGGACGCCCCTCACTCAGTCAAGTACACTAGCACGGAGCAGCAAAGAAAGGCTGGTGAGCGGAATAGCTAAGCTGCCCTACGACCCAACTCAGTCACAAAGCAAGTGTATGATTGCTGCAGAAATCCTTCCCCCGGAGCAAGCTTTGTGTTGGAACTCGACACGATAACTCCACTTGCTTTTGGTAAATATTTGTGCGCTCAGCCATGCTTCCATTGTGTGGTTGGTGGTGGTGGTGAAATGTTGTGGGGAAGCGTGCGCAGTAAGGTAATGGTGCAGTGGTGGAGGTGGTGGTAGTGCTTAGGCCTTGGTGTGTGTTTTTGTGGAGAAGTGGTGGAGGTCGTGTGGTGGCGTTTGAGACGAGGCTTAAACCCACCCAGCCACCGATCATGAGACCCGCCCAGGAGAGAGAACAGATAGCCCTGTGCCTCCAGTCCTCCCTCGCGTGGTGAAACTGTGCACGCTACAGTGACGACAGTGAAAGTGAGACTCGCTGATGAAAGCCACAGTCGAGATGGTGACACCACTGTGTAGAACAACAAGCAACACTAGAGGAAAAGTGTACCCCAGAGCTGTGCCAAAGTGATCGCGGTCGAGGGTACGAATGTGTACGATGAGTTGTGTGACGCCAGCCAGCAAACCAGACGCCGTATCAGTGATAGTGAATGTGGGGGGGAGGGAGATTGTGAAGGTTGTTTTGTGGTTGTAGTGGTGGTGGTGATAGTGATAGTTGGTGTGTAACGGTGATGCTGGAAAATCCTTCGAGTGGCTTCTTTGGTGTTCGTCTACGTGTGTTCTCTTATTCTGGCGAGCGACTACGTGGCTTATTTTGTTCTAAGTGCGAGGACGATGAGTGCGTCAGACCAACCAAGGCACAGTTCCAAGACAGCATGAGCATGAAGAACCCAGCTCACACACACACACACACACACACACACACACACACACGGAAATTGTTAATGAGTAAGAGGAAAGTTGCTGGCGGTGGTGTACACATGTTTCTTTTAGACTTGCAGTACAGTTGCGTGTATGTAGGTCAATTGCGGTGTAGTGGAAGCGAAGGACAAAGGTAGTGGTAGGTGTGTGTCAGGGAACTAGGTCACTGCCAGGCTGGGTCATGCATTTTTGCTTGTTTGCTGAAAATGACCGTGCGTTTCTTCTAATGTTTCTCGCGTCCTTCCTTGCACCTCTCCCTCCCTCTCCCGCGCCTGTCTCAACAAGGTCATTAGGCTCTCCCTCCACCCTCGCCATCTTTGTCACGCCCGCCATACATCGAGGTAATGGTGGCAGTAGTGGAGGTCATGTGAGGGTGATAGTGAGCGAGGTGGTGGTTGGAGTGTGTCAGCTGCGTTCTAAGTGGCTGCAATAACAGTGAATTTCAGCTGTTGGGTGGTGAATGCGATGGTGATGGTTGTGACAAGTGATAGTGATTGTGGTGAGAAGTAGGGCAATGGTTGGCCTGCTTTCTCAACCCTTCCCTCCCTCTGTTCCCCTCCCCCCTTTTCTTCCTCTCGCAAGTTTCACACTGGTTTTGATTATGAATCTCTCTCTCTCTCTCTCTCTCTCTCTCTCTCTCTCTCTCTCTCTCTCTCTCTCTCTCTCTCTCTCTCTCTCTCTCTGTGGCAGCTTCATTAATTTGCGTTACGGTTTAAAGTGTGTGTGTGTGTGTGTGTGTGTGTATGTATGAGAGAGAGTAAAAGGAAGTCTGAATTGGTAAAAAGGGAAATTGATGCAGGAACTTTCTCTGTCAAGGTCTTGTGGTTTGAGGGCCTCAACGTGTGCTGAGTTAAGTAAGTCAGTGGAGGGTGGGAGGTGGAGTCAACCAAGGCAATCACATGGTTGTGGGGGGATGATGTGGGGGTTCCTCAGGTGGTGGGGGGGACTAGGCTAGTATTAAGATTTTCAGTCTCAACATGGACGTAGTATTTTGCTTTCACGAGTTTTATTTTATTTTTCATCATCGCTTTTTTGTGGACTGAAACTGGAGGTAGCACAGGCTCTTGTAGACCTGTTGCAAAAGGCCATGGCTGTGAATGTTGGTCTATTCAAGTGGGTTGAGGAGCGAGTGGTGGTGTCTTTGTAGTGGTGTGTGAGAGCATACATGTGTGTGTCTTCAACTGGTCCAGGTTGGTTCATAGTGAGGGCTGTGTCCTCCATGTGTCTGTCTGGTTGTAGTTGATTCATGTCGTGTCCAAAGTGTGGAGTGGTGGTGTGAAAGCCTGGCGTGTTCTGTTGAGGGGAGTGGCTTGAATCAGTGTGGAGTCTGTCCATTGAGTCACACATCTCTCTGCATGAGTCATGAGTTACACTTGATATCATGGTTGTTGTGCAAGTAGGTAAGTCACTTTATCATATTAGTAACATATAGTAATTGTTGTGTACAGATCAGTGTGTGTAGGTGACAAGTTTAATGCAACTCATCAGTCAGTGTTGCAGGATATATGAAAATATAACATACATTTTGTGAAAGTATTGTTACGTTGGTAAATAGAAAGTGACCTTATTACTCAAGTGGATAAAAAAGTTAGTAGGTAAACGTTTAAACTTACAAAAGGAATAGCATTGTGGTAACCTGTCTAAACTGCTATCTAATCATTATCTATGAGGCCTTTGATCCAATAGTACTGAACTGCACCCTGTTAGCATACACAAAGGAGTTATGATATTGAAAATTACCTTGACATATATTCTATAGGTAAACAAGTGAACAGGGAGAATTAACAATGTGTTGTTGAAAAAACACTTGTATTTACATTGTACATTGCATTACTTTCTAGTGAATAGGTGTTGACATTTGTATTGCACGAAGTTTGGTATGTTTGATAACCGGATGTAGACATTTAGTATTGAGGGATTGCCAGGCAAGGTATGCATTATTAACTGTCTTACTGGAGAGAGGACAGATGGGTAGTCACTTGGTATGAGGTTAGATGGTGTACTCCATTTGTTACAGAATAAAGATGACTGGCAGATGGCATTGTGGGAAGCTATATATGTAGCTAGTGTTACTGTTACTCTTAGTATATGCTATACAAGTAATGATGGATACTATCTGAAGAGTATAAGATATTTGCAAGTGAGAAAGTAGTTGTGTTTGTAAAATATACAAAGTTACTGCTCAGTGTATTAGTGAGCACATGAAGGTTGTGGTAATGGGGTTGAATCTTCAAAGGTGATTGTTTGTCAGCTGTTTATTCATCCTTAATTAGTATTGCATATCTGCTGAAAGACCGGATATTGCTCTGCTGCTATAAGCCTGATCTATAATTGTAGTACACTACAGCTGCGGTACAGACTCAGTCTTCAAGTTTAGCATTGAACTCAGGGACTGTGTGTATACATAATATCTTTGATGGTCTGTTTTCCTTGTGATCCTGTCCCAGTGGCCTGAATATAAACCTGTTGTTGATAGGCAAAAACTTGGTGGGCAGTAAGACTTAATTGCAGAATAATTCTTTTCCCAGAATCTAAACCTAAAACTATATCTTCCGACCTGGAGTTGAGTGTTTTGGTGTGCATGTTGTTCCAGTGGTGTCGCTTTGAGTAGTTGAAATTAAATTGAAAAATATGCTTTGATAATGTTGGAGTGGGGCGTATTAGTAAAGGTACTGACGTCACAATCCCTGCCATGATGAGAGTTTCCATATTACGTACAACAAAGACTCCTGATGAGCTATGGTGTTCTTTAGGTGTTGGAACAGGGTTGGGAAGGCTTCAGTTAACGTGTGTGTGAAACAACCAGGGCTGCAGGTGCACAAGGAAGCCTATAACAGTCACAACAGTGTGCAAGCAGAGACTTGGAAGGACACAGTTATCTTCATGACTAGCTTTCTGAACAATCACTGCTCTGTCTCTCTGAATACTAATAATATTCCATATATTGCTGCTGTCGCCAAATCAAGCTATCCTCTCTGCATCAACACCTGGTCTTGCTAGCACATATATAGGTCACCTGTAGACTACATTTCTTCTGCATTTAAGTAACATTAAACTCTATATACTATGGAGCTCTGTGCAGCCTTCTATTCATTAAAAAGTGAGTTGTAGATGGAAGTGAAGGAAGTGTGTGCTAAAGTGGAGAGAAAGATATATTGATGCGTGCCTGAGTGAAGCTTTTTGTGCATATTCATCTATCTTTTGGTTTAAGGTTAGGGTATTTCACGTGATTCTTTTATATCTGAGGCAGTTTGTATGTTCGAACCCATGCTTATTTTGGAAGGCATTCTATATATAGCAGAACATGTATGAGACGCTCAACCTTCTCTGCTTCTCTTGACCTATAGCCACAATGGAAAAACTGACTCGGCTTCAAAGACATGACCAAGGCCAGAGTTGTGAGCCTCCGCCACGCATTGCACCACTGCTTCCCTTACTTTCATTGCTTTGTTTGCTTCCTATGCATTGAGGAAACATGTATTTATATAATTTATCATAAGAAATTATTAAAGGGAATTATGTTGCAGGTTCTTTGAAAGTGTGAATGTCTGGCACAAAGTTCATGCTGAGGCTTTGTGTGTGTGTGTGTGTGTGGTGTGTGTGTGTGTGTGTGAAGGAAAGAGAACAGGGATAAAGTAATGAAGTTCCCAGTATCATGAGTTGGTCATGGTGGTGAGAGCTGATCCAGGAAGGCTGTGTAGGAAGCAAAACGTTTGTAGAGGTGTGGTTTCCGCCTTCAGATTCCATCCATTGTCACCTTGTTTAGCGTGTAGGAGAATGAAGATACTTTTTTTCCTTCAATAGCTACGTGTCTTGTGAGTGTGATTAGTTCAGTCAAGTGAAGAACATTTAGAAGTAACAAAGTTAAATCAATTGATGGAATGCCTATTAAAATTGTGCTTTAAAATTGCAAAAGTAAGTACTTGCAGAGATTGTCTGACTACAACTTTCACTAGCGTATCCAATTTCCAAAAGGCTTTCACCATCAAACATATACATTTAAACAACTATACTATCATTCACACAAATCAATGAAGAAATTAAACCTACCTTACTTATTCATATGTGTGTGTGTGTGTGTATATATATATATATATATATATATATATATATATATATATATATATATATATATATATATATATATATATATATACACTTTGTGCTGTCTGTGAGGATGAAGGTGAGACAGCAGATTTTGGGGAGGACTTGTGGGCTGTTGCATTGGATAGAATTACATGAAGGTCGTGTGGCTGGTCCTGTGTAGTAGTGCAGCCTTGGTGTTGAGGTGATGGGCTGTGACTTGAGTCATTGTGTTGCTCTGTGTTCCCTGTGGTGCTGTACTTCACTCTTGTCCTAAAGGTTGTTCATTCGATCCTTGCTCACGACACCACCTTGGTGAGAGTGATATCACGCTCTCGTTACTGTAGCTGGTCTAATACCAACCTAGCATTGGGTTCTGGGTTGGATTGAACTTTTCATGATCACCATTATCAATAGATGTTGGTGGGATTGAGTCACTGGCAGGTTAGGGACCATTATATACCCTTCACGATCACAGTAATCACCATTGCCAGCATGGGAACTTGGGCAAACATTTCTTAGTTTGTAATAATTTTCAAGTATTTTTTCTCAGTTCTGTGTAATGTGCAGTAAGACATGAATCATGTTTCCTAGAAAACCCTTACAGCTCATGCACTCACTTTAGTTGAATTAATTGTAGTATATTACGAAACACAGTGCGTCTGTGTTTGTTTTGGTATATTCAAAAGAAAAACAAAACTTATGTAAATTATAAAAAAAAAAAAAAAAAAATATTTTTTTTACCGAAAGCTTCATAATTCTGTACTAGACAAGTTGCTATTGAGTTGCCATATTGAATTAACCTTGGTTATACGTATACATATTTCTTTTAACGTTTTGCCACAAATGAGATGATGCCACTCACTTTTGTTGGGCAGGAGTCCAATGAGGTATGAAGATATGACGATTGGGAAGTGGTGATTGAAAGACTAAATGTTAGGTTATCCAAGAGTTTGTAAATTATGAAACCTAACCCTTTTGTATTTAAGTAAGCAATGTTATGATAAAACATTCTAAGTAAAGTTGAAAATGACAACTTTAAGATGATGCAGTTTGTGTAGATGTAAATAGGTAATTAAATGATATCTGTATGATTGATAGACAGGTGTAAGGGAGGAAGAGCAGTACCTATAATATTCTGTATTTGTATTTCAGGCAGTTGGTTGTGTAGCGATTTGAGAGCACACAATTCAGCCCAGGCCATCAGATACACCAGTGGTTGGTGCAAAACAGCACCTGCGTGCGTGTGGGTGTGTGTGTGTGTGAGGGGTGAGCAGAGGGGAGGTAGCAGGTGTCTAAAAACAGAGGAGTGAGGCAGCCCAGCAGCTGCCCGCCCCAACCCAGTCCACAACTCTGGCAGGAGGAGAACAACAGGTTAGTATATTGTACTAATTTCTTAACACTAAGACACATTCCAACTATAGTAGGATGAATAAGGTCCAAGTGACAGGGAATATGGTGGTACAGTAGCATTCTTGCAGCCCCTCCCCCCCCAACACAGGGTTGAACTATACAATAAGCAGGCTGGTTTTGTATTTTGGGAGAAAAGCATTTGAGTTTGATTAATGAGTTCTGATTTATAGCTTTGTTTGAAAATAGAACTTTTATGAATTTTTAGAAATTAGAATGGTTTGCCACCGCAGCTGGGAGATCTTTATTGGTATACATAGTGGCTCTCTTTGGATGAGTAATGGTACACTTTGGTGGTTTTGATACTGAAGGATAGGCTGGAGGAAGGTCAGTCAATATAGAGTACTGCACTTAATGGCTGAACCTGAATAAAATAATGTGCTGCCTGGATTAAGAACTTGTGGCAGCAGTTTTAGTTTGATATCTTACAGATCCGAGTTGCTCATGCACGTGCACTAAGATATAAATGTAACCTTATTGTAATGACATGTTCATTACTTATAACAGGAAAAGGGTTGTTTTGGCACATGCTAGGAGTAGGAGGGCATAGGCAGGTAGTGGGTTAGGAAACACTGAAAGGGAGTGGGGTGCACTTATAAGTCTGGAGGAGTACTGAAGTCTGGCTCCCCATCAGATTGATCGGAGGATGGAGCGAGAGAGTAACCAGCTGGAGGCCGGGCCCATTCTCTGCCGCACTGGCTGTGGCTTTTTTGGGTCCCCCAACACTGATGGGCTCTGCTCCAAGTGCTACAAGGATACTCTAAAGAAGAAACAGCAGCCACCCTCCAGTGTGACCTCCCCCACCTCTCCGGCAGCATCTAGCCCTGCCCCTCCAGCTGCTGCCCTCCACCAGACTCCATCTGCTGCCACTACCACCGCTCAGCCCACGGTTCCCTCCCTCACGCAGGTCAGTGAAGCTTTCATTGAAGACTAGCACGCTTTGGAACACTGGATGTTGATTAATATGCTTAGTGGCAGAAGGGGAGTTCGTGCCAGAGCTGACTAAAAAAGCCATAAAAGTTTTCCAAGTTGTTTACAAGTGAATCTTATTTTTCAAGATAAGAAATCTGAAGTTACTTTAAATGGAACTTTTATGTCTTTCCTCCCTCTCTCAAGGTAATGAACTCCCCTTGTGCTACTAACAATGCTGCCTCCTTCCTTTATTTTCCATAGACTTTTACCACTTCCAGTTGCATGATGGGGTTTCATCCAAGTTCAAAATAGTCATGATGGTGCTTCCTAGTAGAGCCTGTGTTTGAGTGGGGGTGGCGTGAATTTCCATTTTGCCTCTTGAGCGTCTCAATTGTGGGCATGTTAGTTTTTTTTCTACAAAGAGCATGACCAACAAATTTGGATGTACCTATGTGGCAAAAAAAATTCCTAGAAGAAAAGAGTGTATGGGAAAATCCAGTGAACTTGATTACCAAGGAATAAGTATTATGTTGAAGCTTGTTTCACTGACAACTATGTATCTACTTTGGTCTACATAATTGATACACAATAAACAAGGAATGGTAACCTGGACTATAGCTTGTAACACAATGGTAAGCGAGTAGAGTTTTGTTGCTCGTGCCATTGTGGTGACTCGGCAAGGCAACAAAACTGGAAAGTTTGCTTTAAAAAATTGGACTGGCTACAGATATCTATGTTTAGGCGGTCAAGGATGATGCTTGTCTCAAGTGCATGAGTAAATGTATTATCTGTCAAGTGTTTAAGTGAATGACTCTAGCATAAGTAATGTTCTCTTAGGAAAGCTGCTGCAAGGTGTGATGACCATATCAAGCACCTCTGCCAGATGCACACTGACCTCACCATATTACTGTCCAAGCCATTGCTGCCACAATTGCCAACTCCACACTAAACCTTGACCCTTCATCGCCTACGGTCTCGATTGCTTACCTTAACTCCAGTCCTCATCTTCCCATACGTAGCTTTCTCCTTATCCCAAGCCCAACCATGTCTTGCTTTCTTTACTCTCCAGAGTCAGCTAACATGTGAGAGATCATAAGGTTTTAAAATGCCATGGTGTTCATGGTTTGGTGACAGAAAATGGAACACGCACAACTAGAGAAGATAAGCTTTAACATTACTATTGTAACTGTACTTACTGCCGTAACAACTTATTGTTCATAGTAGCTTATAGATTACTTTTTTAGTGAATGATTTTTTTTAGGAATTAGAATTTGTAATCATCAAATTGTGTTGAGAACCATAGCAACTATGAAAAATTAATATTAAGACAAAGATTTTTTGTGATGGCTGATGACAATGTTAACAAGTGTGTGTTTGTGTGTTTCAGGTGGTTGGGGCAGCGGCGGAGAAGCGTGAAAGTGGGGAAGAGGGCGGGGCGTCTGCCTCGGAGGACCTGGACCCGGCCAGCCCGGACAAGGATGCAGGGAAGAAGAAGAAAAACAAATGTCAGATGTGTAAGAAGAAGGTTGGGCTGACAGGTGGGTCATCTGCAGACGTGGTGTTTGTTCTCTTATACTAAATAGATTGGAGAATATTGTAAAGTATCCTTGTAGTCAATTATTGAAATCATAACATTGGAACTGGTAAATTGTCTGTACTTAACTTATTAATGTTGCCAGACATGAATACTAAGCTTGTTGTATGTGTGCATTGTATTGACGTTTGTGTGTTGTGCCACAGGGTTCACGTGTCGGTGTGAGGGCCTTTTCTGCTCTGTGCATCGCTACAGCAACGAGCACCGCTGCACCTTCGACTACCGCGAGCACGGGGCGGAGGAGATAAGGCGGAACAACCCTGTCATCAAGGGCGAGAAGATCCAGAAGATATGAAGCAGAGGCTAGCGGGCCCTCCCCCCTCCCCCCCTGGTGATGGCTATACCGGCGACGCCAGCCGGCCCGGCCTGTTGAGACTTGACAAGATTTTTTTTTTCTTCATTATTTTTCCTTGTTCTATGAATATATTTGAAAATAGGCCTATTTGTACAGTGGGGTCAGCGCAGGGGCGGGCCGTCCGCAGGGCCACGGCGGAGTTTTGAGTTGTGTTGGTTGGCTCTGCTGTGTTGTGTACGTGTGTGTGCGTGGGGGCCGCCGCCCCGCACCGTGTCTAGCATTACCTCATCGCGTCACCACTCACCCCCTCGCCTCATCGCTTCACCTCAGTCATCATCACCGTCGTCGCCGCACCCTCGCGCATCATCACATCCCATGTCGTCTAGTTTGTAGGGATGGCCTGGCTGGCGCCCCGACCGGGGTCCTGTCGGGCCAAACTCGGTCCGTGCGTCCTGAGAGATATAATAAAAAGTGGCGTTGTTCTTTCCGGAAGGGCGAGGGAAGGAAGCCGCTGGGGTGGACGTGGCCCTTGGGCTGCGGCCTGCCTTACCCCGGCCGTTGGAACCGTTGGCCTGGTCAGCTCCAGCGGCGGCGGGCCGTCATTATGCACTGGGACTCACTTAGAGACGGACTCTCGCCTTTTGTACCGAGCGTATTAAACCTACTAAATACTGCAACATTTGTAGTGGCTACGAAGAATGACAACAGTGAGGTTTCCTTGTTTGTGTGAATGGAGACTTACCTCTTACTAGGGCACCTGTGTCACTTTACCTTAACCAAACCACCGCCCGCCCTCGCCCCGACCGCGAGGGAAACTTGCCGGGTTTTTTTGTGAGAATTCTCTTGTTTGTGTTTTATTGCAGTAGTCGGTGCTTATACAGAGTAGCGGACACGCTGGAACATCAGTTTTAACGAAGAATAAAGGTTTAACGTGGCAAGCTCCTTACAAATGTTGCCTGATGAATGACAGCCATGTTTGCTCCTTCCATTTTAGTGTTTAGTTTATCATGCCAGTCCGTTGGCATCTTGTTTGTGAGGAGTTTGTTTCTTTGCTTTATAACTATTCCCTCTTTGATTACCATTATTATCAATAGTCATTGTTACTATATACGATTTGTAGTCAAATATGTCCTGGTGTGCTCAAATAAAGGGTACAGCTAACTACTTGTGCAGATCCTTCCAAGCCTGTAAGTCATCTATTCCTCCTGCAGTTACCTGGCGGACCCAAGGAAGGCATTGTGATGTGAGCAGGTGTAAGTCCCAGAAGGTGAGGGTTACGTGTAGTGTGTTATAAGTACGGAGGATAAGGTTTTATTGGCAGTAGTGTTATTTGTGATAAAAGTAAGGATTAATTGAAAATAAAAATACCCAAAAATATATGAATATGAAGTCGAGTGTTTATTGTTCACATAGAAACAGGTCCGTTACAAGGTCCAAAGTGATAAGGATAGGCCTTGGGGAGGTTATCAGCATGAGTGGAGGGAGTTGATAGCGTGTTACACATACGTATACCGGATGTTATGAAAATTGTACTGAGGGTATAACTAATTTATGTCGTTTACTTCATTTTCATTAACAGTTTACTTTAACATTCCCTCCTTTGTGCTGCTACCAAACGTTAGTGTGAAAGAGAAAAGGATTGAAGAGGGTAAATTGAGCTAGTTAACCCTCGGTGTGGAATAACTGATATACTAATCTTTCCGTAGGTTCAAAGTTGTCTATGTCATGAAATTAGTGTCGCTTTAATAACTAGCACACTCAGTAGTACTAAACCTGCAAAATAGTAATAAAAATTCTGATGGAAAATAAAACAAAAATGAATAAAATATGAATACAAACTTATCTGGTTGGAAAGAATTGCTCTGCCAGGCGTAGGAGGAAAAGCATGGCAGCCCCTGTTACTATGTTGTTTTCCTGAAGTGACTCATTTGATTATTACTACATACATGGTAGACAATTATGATTTTACATATTTCATTGTAAGTGGCACTGGATTATTCGTATGATAACGTTTATATCAGTAGTGAGTACGATAGGGGTCTAGTAATGATAACAGTAGTGGAAGGGCGGCGGGAGTGAGTCACTGGAAATAGTGTTTGCACAAGTTTATACTCAAGCATTGGTACTGATCGAATTACATGGACAACGTGTAATGATGGAGGTGTATGGTGGTCCCCTGGTTGTGTGTGTGGCCCTGCTGTGTTGTGTCCAGGGTCAGGAAAGCATTCAGCATCCACTCAACACTCGAGACAACACCCATGTCGACGTAAGCACTTAATTTCGGTTACAAGCTGATGTTTTGCACTACTAAAACCACTACAACATCCTTCCAACACAACACTATATAAATTCATCCACATGAATATATTATACAAGTTTATTCAGTTTCTTTGATGTAAGTAAATAGGAATTTTAGTTTTATATTTACATCTTTAGAATACTCTAGTCTTATTTACATGTTTGGTGTTTGAAGTTATTACATCAAGATTCACTGAGGGCCGTACTATTAAAACCTGGGCGGAAGTATGGCGAAGTTGGGGCGCACTTGGGACCGAGTGACGGATTCCTTACTTTTAAAACGGATCCGAACGTTCGCCTGGTAAGCGAGCGTTGTGGTCCGCCAACGCTAAACATGATGATATTCCCAGCGGAAAGTAGCAGGAAAAGCGCGGGAAATATGTTTGTTTACATCTGCAGAATGACAACAAGCATCAACGCTGTCTCCCTTAGGGCAAATCCTGTATTCACTGTGGATAAGGATATGTTCATTGATCTCGTCAGAGAACATAACTAGGTCATAAATGACAAAACGGTAAATCTGCATAACTATACTGCTCGGACGATATCAATATAAATATGAAATCGTACATAGTGTATGTATGAGTCACTGGAAATAGTGTTGCCCTAAGGAACAGGGATGCCAGGATTGGGACCAGCGGTGGATCACCATGGCTGTGAGGCAGGGCCTCTATACTACACTAACTAACTATTCAACACATTTGTGAAGGCTTCAGGGGGTGTTAACCATTATCTAACTCGCAAAGCGTCTTTGATTTATGTTAAGTTATGTTAAGTTAGTTGTGTTATGTTGGGTTATGATTAGGTCACGTTAGGTTAAGGTTAAATTATGTTGTTAGATTTGGTTAGGTATGGTTTGGTTTGGTTATATAAGCTTTTTATATTTTATTACGCAAAAGTTAAGCATTTCACCCAAATTTTTGTTCGTATATGGCCTGTATTTACTTATAATGACGAGCACAGCCTGAAACCTTCACAGGTGTGTGGAGTGCACTCTGTATAGTATGTAGAACTTCATAGTTATATCGATATCGTCTGAGCAGTAGTAAAGAGTCAGTATAGTGTGGTTTACTTACAAACACAAACAAGTTTGCTTGCTTGTATATCGTAGGTCAGTTGTATTTTTGCTATCATCTCACTATCTTAATAAGGCAGTTACAAGCATTATAAAAATAAATAGCATCAGAGACTGTTTTATACTACAATATTTTTTCTCTGAAGCTATTATTTCCTTACTGTTGGCATTAATACATGACCATATATCAAAAGAAAATGGCACAATTTAATAGAAATTAATTACTACAATACATAGGATTGTTATATTAAAGTTTTTAAATAATTTCAGTAAGTTTTATTAACAAACAATACAAAAATGGGATACCATCAAATAGAGACACGGGAAAAAAAGAACACTGTTCAATTATGTCATGTTTCATTTCCTTCAGTAGTGTGAACATTTATGACAAAGAAATGAAGTGTCAATCACTTATTGAAGAAACTTAAATGAGTTCTTATCTCCAAAAAGAATCCAACTATCTGTACCTTAGATAGCACTAACTAACTGTAATTATCAGGTTTCAAGATGGGTTGTAGTGGTTTGGAAAGACTAGATTTAATATTCAACGGACTATGCTTTGATAGCCTGAACCTAAATGTAAATTCCTCCTCAGTCAGTCTGCTTCAGCTGCATCAAGCACATTTATATTCTCAAAGTCTAGCAGTGCATCCATAATCTGGAAAATATATGAAACATATTACAATCTAACATTTATGTAAAGGTAGATCTATATATCCGAACATCACATTTAATTTTGTGATGAAAAAATAATTTGCGGACAAAATGTTATAAAAGAAAAGTATCCAAAATTCATGGGATGTTACAATTTACAATAATACACTTTTTTTTCCTAACCAAACCTACCATAACTTTAAAGGTGAATTCCATGAAAATGTATGAGAAAGGCAACTGGAAAAGATAGTTTCAAGTAACATTTCTTTATTGGGCAACACTTTAGTATCACAATAGGTATATCTGAAGAATAATGACTCCACATCCTATCTTCTAATTTTTATATGCCTATTGCCAACAGGCTTGGAGACCCCTTGGGAAAGCGTGGTTTCAGGTTTGGTGAAGTAAACCTCACCTAATCTAACCTAACCTAACAAATTAATACATTATAATTATAACAAGAGTTATAACTCATTAAATTTGATCTGATTAAACCCCATAAATATAACTTTTTTGTGTAGCGGGAGCACACTGTTAATAATAAACTTTTTTTCCTAACAAAACCTACCATAACTTTAGGGGTGAATTACATGAAAATCTATGAGAAAGGCAACTTGAAAAGATAGTTTCAAGTAACATTTCTTAATTGGGCAAAACTATAGTACCTATTCCACTAGGTAAATCTGAAGAACAAAGCCTCCACCTATCTTCTAATTCTCATTCCTATAGCCAACAAGCAACCTTCACAGATGTTCAGTATAGTAAAGTATCCTGTGTACTACAACGAAAATTATTCTGATCGGTGTGGAGGCGGAATCATACGTTTCAGCAGAAATCATACACTAAATAAGATAGAAGTTAGTAAAACATTATAACTATAAACAAAAGTTATAACTCAGTAAATTTCACCTGATTAACCCCCAAAAATAAAACTTTTTTTAGTGGGGCGGGAGCACACTGATATTACAGGCACGTATCACTATAATGACTATAAGGGTGGTAGGCCTCTATAGCTAATTTAAGCACGCCATTCCCAAAACATCCAATGAAAACCTAATATTATGCAAAATAGTTCCTAAACCAAAAATAATTGAGTGGAAAGTCAATATACACTCACCTTGGTAAGTCTTGTTCTTCCTCTTCTTGTGCCTGTCGCTGTAAAACTTCGACGGTCTTTAAAAACAACATAAACACGACTTATTTTTCAATGGCAAGCTTGTAATGCTCATTGATAATATTACAATGTGTTTTTTACATCATAAGATGATTAAAAGTATTATACAAATTATAAACTAAACGAAAAAAATGCTTTTCGTTCAGTGTTAGGGCGGTCTCTCCCGCACTCACCGATTCCAATACTATTCCAACCAGCCCTTTCGCCATGCGAAGGGCTAGTGGAGTTTAAAAGTAAGAAATTATGCTTCGCCCCGCTCGCCAGGCTTGCCTACCCTGGCGAAAGATTTTAATAGTACGGCCCTCAGTCACGTCAGGCTGTGTAGGTTATTTTGGGTCTTGTTATTACGAGAACAATGACATTCTTTGAAGCGAGGAAGATGGGAGAGGGCGGACCCAAGCTACCAACTACCAAGAACGGAAGTTTAATTTTTTGATTTTATTCATTTCAAAAGTGGTCATGGAAATATTAACAAGGGATGTGAAGTCGAAATGGGATCCGGTCCACTCATTTTTTTCGCCTTTGTCAGCTACTAGGTAACCGAGTGTTCCTGATGACACACCGTTCCAGTGGTTCAGTGGTTAATGACTCGGTCTGTATCCGGCAAGGCGTGGGTTCGAACCTTTCCTCTGGTCGTTAAGGATTTTTCAATGACAGGGAATAGTTACTGTCTCTCTTGAGCAAGGAAAAGGGAGGGGGGAGATGTGTGAGAGGTCTCATGTCTCTTTCAGGGAGGGTAATGGCTGACGATCACGAGTATAGCGCGTGATCCTCCAGACCATGGTGAGTAACATACACGTCAAGGATTCTTTCATCCACCGACGCATGGCTTCCCGTCTTGCCTGGAAGCATACAGGGTGAATCATGTCCTTGGATGAATGACGTAATTTTCCGGTGACGTGTCCAGTGTGTCGTCAGGGATACCCGTGCGCTGAGCCGCTGACACCTGTGGGTTTGCTCTGCTGTGTTGCCAACCTCACCAGCGTTACAAAAAATTCACTCAACGAATAGTTACTGGCCATCTTTACTTACTTGGAACTACGGTAATATTCACATCCTTCTCCTTTCTTCCTATCAATATATATATATTTTTTAAATAAATGTAAAAAATGGATACCATGAACGGAACGTGTATTTACAAACCATGTTTATCTAACCATAACTCGAACAAATCAAACAACAATTGCCATGCACATACAAAATGTACAAGAACACACACCTCACGTTCCCTACAACAGTCCCGCAGCTTCGAGATTGATTATGAGCATAACCAGTTCCTGAAGGACGGCCAGCCCTACCGCTACGTGTCTGGCTCCATCCACTACTTCCGTGTGCTGGCCGCTGACTGGCCCTGACAGGCTATGGAAGCTAAGGATGGCAGGCTTTACTGCCGTTCAAACGTAAGGAATTAAGGCATGAAGTATTCAGCATTGTTTAACCTTAGTGTAGTGTTTAATTAACTTCTTAACTGGCGTGTAGGGGATAAGGGTAGGGGTGGGGGAGCAGTTATCGACACGTGAAGGAACATAACAGTTGAGTAGCGATACCATAATTATGTATTTAACAGCTTGCTCTTGTACAGTACATGGTGTGTGTCTATTATTATATAGTAATTAATTTTGACAGGGTAATAGAGTGGTCAACGCACGAGCCTCGGCAAGGTGAGTATGACTTCTCAGGGAACAATGATCTGGAGGCGTTCATCAAGACGGCGCAGCGGCTTGGACTTGACGTCATTCTGCGCATCGGCCCTTACATCTGTGCCGAGAGGGACATGGTAAGCACTGAGCAAGGCTGGGAATGGGAACACTTGCCCAGGGGAGTGTAGGTATTATTATTTATCTTAATCTTCTCTGCGCATAAGTTATGGGAAGGAATCGTTACCTCAAGGGTCTGTCTAATTGTTATTTTTTCGACTGGTGAGAAGGGAAATATTTTTGTTTAATAATTGTTTGTGCAGCTACGAAGGAAATGTATTTGTAATATTTGTTATAGTTATCATTATTATCATCATTTTTTGTAGCCCACGCAGGGTAGGGAAGACGGCCTTGTGTAAGTCTGGGAAAGCCTGATTAGGGGCACTTGGGATTCCACAAAACCATACCGACACTATACCTTCAGTGGTGAATGTCAATGTTTTGTGACCAAGATAACATTGTGTCGCAAGGGTGAGGAGGGAAACACAGACACACTCCGGTTACATCTCGTTAGAAAAGAAAGACAAAGAATGTAATTAGTAACTAGAAATCAACTGTGACGTTAACTTTGAAACTTTATTCAAAAGTAAAATTAAATAAAGTTAAATACTGCACTTTTAAGGACCATTTGAATATAGAATTGTAGTACTGTACTAATACTGCAATATAAATACTGGTCTAGAAAAACAACAATAATAATAATAATAGTAGTAATAATGATAATGATAATAATAACAGTAGTAGTAGTAGTAGTAGTAGTAGTAGTAGTAGTGTTGTAGTTGTAGTAGTAGTAGTAGTAGTAGTAGTAGTAGTAGTGGTGGTAGTAGTAGTTGTAGTAGTAGTTGAAGCAGCAATCAATTTACTCATCAATGATGTGTGTGTGTGTGTGTTGTAATCTTCTAATTCTTATTCTAACTCTGCTAAAAGGGCGGACTACCTTACTGGCTCCTGAAGCTCCACCCAGACATCCGCGTCCGCACCTCTGACCCCGGTGAGTGGTAGAAAGTGAGGAGGTCAGGGAAGGGAAGGGAAGGCAGGGTATGATGGTGAGCTGGCAGGTAGGGCAGAGTGGGATAAACATAATGAGTTGACCTTCATGTTGAAAGTGACAATACTAATAGTAATAATAATAACAATAATAGTAGTAATATGTGGATGTACTGTATAATGATAATGTGGTATGGGAGGATAGTAGAAGAGAAGTGGCTATATACATAAAAAGAAATACAATTGTTATATAGTCATGTCACCGTGTACATATTTATCACGCGTATTTTGAGTGGAGAAAAGTAATGTTTGTGTGTTGGATCAGCCTTCCTGAGCCTCATGGATCGTTGGCTGGGGGAGGTACTGCTGCCGAAGATCCGTCCGCTGCTGTACGAGGAAGGTGGACCCGTCATCATGGTGCAGGTAACAGAGAGAGAGAGAGAGAGAGAGAGAGAGAGAGAGAGAGAGAGAGAGAGAGAGAGAGAGAGAGAGAGAGAGAGAGAGAGAGAGAGAGAGAGAGCGGGGGGAGTGATGGGGGGACGTCCTCTGTAAAAGAAAATCACATTAAATTCACATAATAAGATCTATCGAAGTTTCTATCTTTTTTGAAGGTGGTGAAGTCAGAGAAAGGAGGATGTGAGGGAAACAAAGGAAGTTATAGTAGAATGTGTTGCCTCTCTCTCTCTCTCTCTCTCTCTCTCTCTCTCTCTCTCTCTCTCTCTCTCTCTCTCTCTCTCTCTCTCTCTCGATGATTGTGTCCGGTGAGTGACGTCATTTCCACCGACAACTCTTTCCTTGTTGATGGAAAACTGGCAACACGTCACCAAATAATAACATCCTCTAATCCACGCCAACACACACACACACACACACACACACACACACACACACACACACACACACACACACACACACACACACACACAACCAGGACTTACGTAGGCCGGAAATGCAAACGTATGATTGTGTTACTTACTGCTTCAACCATTTCCTTGAACCTTGGGACTACTTCTATGTACATTTCCAGTGTATTTATAGTGTTTTTGTATATTAGATTAAATGTGTGATTTCTTTGCTTCTTGTGTTATTTAATTATGAGTGTAATGATAAATTGTTACTTCATACGAATTTTTTCAATGAGAATTTTTGTTTTTATTTATTAGCTTCGTGAATTGTTCTTGTATATTCTTGTCTTTAATCAACCATCATGTTTATGTGTGTGTGTTTAGCTTGAGAACGAGTACGGTTGTCTGGTGTGGAGGTGTGACCGCCGCTATACAGTACACTTAAGGGACCTGACGCGGGAGAAGCTGGGACCACGGGCTGTCCTCTTCACCACAGACAACCCCATCTTTAGCCATCTGATGGAGGGCAAGATTCCGGAGGTGTACGCCACGGTGGACTTCGGTGTAGGTGAGTGTAGCCAACAGGAAGGAAGGTGTTGCAATGGAAGTCTTTTTAAAGATAACAAGGGCGTTACACATATATAATCACATGAGAACTTGCATGTTTATAGATATCAGAGGTGTGATCTCTCTCTCTCTCTCTCTCTCTCTCTCTCTCTCTCTCTCTCTCTCTCTCTCTCTCTCTCTCTCTCTCTCTCTCTCTCTCTCTCTCTCTCTCTCTCTCTCTCTCAGGCAAGAACCCAGTCTTCATGTTCGTAATGCAGCGTCTCTTCGAGCCTCACGGTCCTCTCGTCAACTCAGAGTACTACCCAGGCTGGCTTGACCACTGGGGAGAACCACACCACACCGTTGAAGCCAAGGTGGCGGGGTGGGGCGGGGCGAAGTGGGGTGGGGTGGGGCGGGGCGAAGCGGGGCGGGATTAGATAAGGGTGTCCAAGAGGTGAATGGTATGCAGTATCCTGGGTGGGTTAGTGCGTGGGTGGGCGTTAAGTGAGGCTATGATAGATACGGGAAATTGAGGAGGAAATAGTAGTGGGAGTGACGGAGATTAGTTTTGGGTTGATGGTGGTGGGTGGTAGTGGGCGGGTCTGTGTGGGTTAGGTGAGATAGATGGTTTGGGCTGGGCATGATGATTGAGTGGAGGAACAACAATGATCATATAGTTATTTAGCGTTCATTTTTTATAGGGAATTGCCTCTCTCTCTCTCTCTCTCTCTCTCTCTCTCTCTCTCTCTCTCTCTCTCTCTCTCTCTCTCTCTGTAAAAATAATGATAATGATGACACTAACAATAATAATAACAACGTAACATCAAGGCACATCACCTCGAGCTAAAACAAATGGTCTGTGAGGTCATGTTTTTGTGTAATCTTGGTTAACTTTCTCTCTCCGGTGCCAGACAAGGATCCGAAGGAGATGTTCAGGATTCAGCGTGTGTTCGAGCCTCGGGGACCCTTGGACAACTCTGAATATCACACAGGCTGGATGGACCACTGGGGGGAGCGTCACCACACCGTAGACTCACAGGTGGCGGGGCGGAGAGAAGCAGGGCGGGGCAGGACGGATTTATATGTTTATTAGATACGTAAATCCACAGACAACACAGACCTTAAGATATACTACTGACGTTGATATATACTCGAGGTGGTTTGCCGCTCAGTTGATTGACCTTATAGTGTTATCAGTATCACGCTTAGAAGGATTTAGATATTTTATGACAATTTGAAACGTTTTACAGTATTTTTTTTCCCTCTTATGTTCCATTTTATCTATTCTTTTATGTTCCTTTATTTCTTTTTTCTTTTCTTTTTTTTAGTTTTTCTTTGGGGTGTGTGTGTGGGTGGAAACACTAGAAATTAATTGATATCTCAGTTTTCGTAAAGTTAATAATTAGTTACTCCAGGAAGATAATTATGGTTTGGGTTATTAATTTTGGTAAGGTTAATTTCTTTATTCATTCATCTATTTATCTATCTATTTATATATCTTTATTTACTTGTTAACTTTCCTATGTATCGAGTATCCTCATATTGTTACTTAATGTCGAGGGAAAGAAAGAGTCACTAGTACGAACTTATTCTTCCTTCCTCCCTGTAGGTGCTGGCGGAGGGTCTTGACGCTATCCTCGCACTCAACGCCTCCGTCAATATGTTTATGTTCCACGGCGGCACCTCCTTCGGGCTCACATCAGGCAAGTATACCCTACTCTCTCTCTCTCTCTCTCTCTCTCTCTCTCTCTCTCTCTCTCTCTCTCTCTCTCTCTCTCTCTCTCTCTCACTCTCTCTCACAAAGGGCTTCTCCTTCGTCAGGTTCCAACACAGGATACAAATTCCAAGCTAACCCCACCTCGTACGACTATGATGCCCCCGTGTCTGAAGCAGGTGATCCCACGGACAAGTACGAGGCCATCAGGAACGTCATTAGCAAGGTGACGACCGTTCCTTATGTCATACTATTTTTTCCTTCTAAATGGTATACATAATAGCGGATATTTTTTGTTCACTTTCCTTCCTATTCCTTGTTATTGTGATGTCTATTGTTTTTTTTTTATGCTATTGAAGAAGAAAAAAACCGTTATGAAAAAAACCCAACTGTGATATCCAGTTTCCTAAAGAAGAAAGTCATAAAAAAAGGAAAGGCCAAATTATAAGGTTGCAGGTGTCTTGATACTCCTCTCTTAAATAATTTCAAGTCGTTACTATCCTTCCCCTTTCTATACAGTACCTCCACGTGCCTAGCGGACCCATACCCGGCCCTACAAAAAAGGGCGTGTACGGGGAAGTGAACATGACAGCCATTGCCAGCTTGTGGGAGGTGGCTGATCGACTACCAACTGTTTATAACTCTTGGCCTTTCACCTTCGAGCACCTTGATCTATCCGTCGGCCTTGTCATCTACTCCTCCAGCGTCCCCTTCAGAATGGTATGGGAAGAGTGCGTTTATATGACCCTCCTGCTCCTCCTTATTCTTCTCCTTATCATCCTCCTTTTTCCGTTACTTCTTCCAGCCAGACCCAGCACGCCTAAGCCTCCCCGATGTGCATGACCGCGGGTACGTGTTCGTGGCTGGGAAGGAGGCAGGTATGGTGTCAAGGGAGCAAAAACTGATGGATGTGGCGGTGAGGGTGGTGGAGGGGGATGCTATAACTGTGGTGGTGGAGAGTCAGGGAAGAATCTCCGCGGGACCACATATCAACGACTTTAAGGTAGATGAGAGAGAGAGAGAGAGAGAGAGAGAGAGAGAGAGAGAGAGAGAGAGAGAGAGAGAGAGAGAGAGAGAAAGAAATCTACACCTTTCCTAAACATTTTCCTGGCAGGGTCTTACCACCAACGTTACACTCAATGGTCACATCCTGAAGGGGTGGAACATGACCGCCGTGCCCCTCACCAACACCTCCATGCTGCCTGACCCCCCGAGCCCTCATCACCCCCCTGTAACCCCCGGCACCCCCAGCGGCGGCCTCACCTTCTACAGCGGCGTCTTCAGCGTACCTGACGAAGACCATCACCCTCTAAACACCTTCTTACGACTGGACGGCTGGACCAAGGTGAGAGAGAGAGAGAGAGAGAGAGAGAGAGAGAGAGAGAGAGAGAGAGAGAGAGAGAGAGAGAGAGAGAGAGAGAGAGAGAGAGAGAGAGAGAGAGAACAGCTAAACAGACATCTTTTACATGTATTCCAGGGAGTGGCATGGGTCAACAAGTTCTGTCTAGGGAGGTACTGGCCGGAGGTGGGTCCTCAAGTCACTCTCTTCGTGCCTTGGTCCGTCCTGAAGCGGGGCGAGAACGAATTATTACTTCTGGAGTTGGAGGCTGCCCCGTGCCCCGCCCCTCTCCCCTGCACTGCTACTCTACAGGACAAACACGTGCTCAATGGACCCACGCCCCCCTGACGCCTTGGTGGAGGGGTCTCAGCATGTCCCTGGTAGCGTGTTAATGTGCTGCTGGTTGGTGTCCTCTCCCTGGTATATGGATGAAGTGTTTGTGTTGACGGAGGCTTCAACGCGAGGAGATCCACAACATTGCAAAGCCAACCAAAGAAACGCACCAGTCATAGATATATTCAGTTTTGCTTTTTATTTTTTTATGAAGGTTATGTTTTATGTACCCTATTTATCAGATATGAAGTAAAGCTGTTACTGTTAAAGATATAGTAATGTGGTGTATGTATTTATAGGAAATTAAATGTATTAAAAGTATCCATTGAAAAATATCATTGCATATCCTATTCTTAGTGTTAAGAGTGGAGTGTCAAACAATTTAGCCTGAAAGTTGTTTAATTCTAATACTCTGCCATGCTTCTCTATGCGTTCTACAAAAACTACTCAACATAATAAAGCTCATTAAAGGAATCTTCCTATGGCCAAATATGCAAAAACTATCTACAAAAAATAAATAAACTAAAGAAAAAAAATAATAAAATGATGTGTTTTTTGTGTTTTTAAGGTTTATTGTAAACATATGCATAGACATACAAAGTAAGTTGTACATAAGAATATAATGCGGGCACCAGCCCGCGTAATCTCTCTCTCTCTCTCTCTCTCTCTCTCTCTCTCTCTCCATACGCAGCAGTAAATATAAAGTACTTTTGGTGTGTTTTTTAAAAGTGTATCACATCAGAGAGTTGTACAGACGTTGGTTAACTCTCCATGAATGAGGATGTGTCTGCGTGTGAGAATAGTGAGTTAATAGAACATGTTAAAGGGTAAATAAACAATGATGAATACCAGCCTCACATACCACTAAAAGTCTTGTACGCTGTACGTTCCTTTGCTATTCACGTTGGCGGCATATGTATTAAACGATGGGTGTGGCGCAGCTCTACATTTCAAAGCTGTTGGTGATTTTATAGGTAAGTAACGACTTAAGACAGTGAAAAGGACTGATATGTGTGTAGCTTAGTGGAGTAATAACTTGTTAAGGATGCTGCAACATGTTTACAAGTTTAATCGTTCGACCAGCTTGGTAAAGATTAAAGTTTAGTGAGTATATACTGTTGACACTACTATAGTTATGTTGGTTGTTGTAATGAGTGATATTATCTCCTATATAATCAATGGCAGGGTACTCACAAAGGGTCTGACAGTGAGCACCGTTATAATCACAGTCAATACCACCATCACCATCATCATCATTAGTAGTAAGGGGGAGTGTTTACCTCCGCCCCAATCAATGGTTCTCCGCCTTGCTGAGTATTTAGTGTTTGTAAGCTTGGAGGTGGCCCTACAGCCCTTTGTTTGGGATCAGGAGGTGGTGATGACGCCTTCTCCGTGAGGACGTGAGGTAGGTGGAGGTGGTGAAGGGTGTGTGGCAGGGTGGGAGGGCGAGCAAGGGTGAGGCAGGGCGAGGCAGGCCAGGGGCACCACCAGCTGAATGGCCAGCCTCAACATGGAGACTCAGCTGATTCGTGAACCTGAGATTGAATTTGATGCCTCTGATTCATTTAGTGCGAGGTGAAAGAACACAAGTAATGAACAAGGAAAGAATGTTCACGATCACTTCAAAATGCTTGAGTCATGCAAGTAAAACAACAAAGGATATTGTTTTTCCTTGACCACTTCCTGCGATGCGGTGATGTGTGTTTGTGTTCGTGTTTGTGTTTGTAGCGACACCACCTGACAGGACAGCTGATTGGCACCATGGTGTAGTGTATGGCTCCTCACCTCAACATCTGCTTACCTAAACACTAAACACTAGTAGTGGGGGTATAAGAAGATACCTTCTTGTGGTAACCCCCACCTCTGATAATTTTATTGCCAAACTACTTGTTAAATGCCCATGTGTTTATCATATCTCGCTTGAAAAGTGGCAATACTTGGAACACTGTGATGCGTGAGCAGTGGGACAGCTGCGTGAGCAGTTGATGTGTGAGTGTGTACTGAGTGTGTGTTGGTGGGTGAGTGGGTGAGGTGATGGTGTACAGGCACAGCCACACAAGGGGTACTTGTCATGCTTATCTTGACAAAGGAGACAAGTGTACGTAGATGGATTGTGTGACTATTATCTTGCTCAAGTAGATCCTGACATCACCTTTCATAACAGGTGGCGGATGTACACCTGTTGTGGCACTCCAATGGGGTTGATTTGACCTAAGCAGAATGTAACATGTGCACCAAGAAGCTGTGTGTCCCATCACAATGACTTCAATTTGATGTTTTCACTCTGTTTCAAAAACAGAAATTACATGGACTGACAACTGCTGTACATGCACAGAATTGTGGTTATTTGTATATAATGTGTTTTTTGCTTAGTGTGTACAGTAACCTTGATGAAGTAAGTATCTGTTGTACTGGAAGTATGGAAATACAAGTCAGAGTTGCAATAGTCACAATGGTTGCTACTGTTTACATAATATCCACAGTAAATAGAAGTTAGTTTTTTGCTTTCATAATGGAAAGGTTTTATACAAGTTGTATGGATAAGAAACATGTATTATGGAAAATTATTGAAATGTTAATTATAGTAATTTTTTATATGACTACAGGCTAATGATATTATTAACACGGGATTTATGGCTTTATATGACTATCTGATAGTATATGATTTATATACACTAGAAATGAGATGGTGTGAGTAATGAGTATAAAGGTTCATCACAAAGCAACTCTATGAACACTCCTCAATTCTGGTGAGACATATTATTTTGTCCAATGAGAATGTATTTTGACTGAAAAAGAATCACACAACAGATTCCCAGATTGTATAATTCAAACAGAAGCACTTGATGATGTACAATATTTGACAAGTATGATAAAGAAACAATCGAAGGTCTGCCATGTATCTGGAATATCAGATGATTTGCTTGAATAGTTCCATGTCAACATATTTGCTTGATATTCAAAAAGTAATATTCTTTCTTTATGGTATGTTTATGAAAATCTTTTGTTAAATGCATTGAATTATGCTTTCAGTTTATTGTTAAATGTTGATTCATTAAAATATCATGTGTGCTTTTAATTTAGCAGATGATTGATACATGCTTTAAAAAAAACTTTATTTTGTGATTGATTCTTTTAAAACTAATGTGAAGCATCAACCTTTACAGTCCTCATCCGGGGCGTAGAGGATGATGGCTGACTCGGAAGACCAGGTGGATGAAGGGTTGGCACAGGCAGTGAATGAGGAGGTGTTGGCTGCCCTCGCCCCCTCCAGTGTTGCTGCCGCTGCTGCTGTGGCTGCTGCTACTGCTGCTCTGGGCCCATCCATTGTCCCCTCCACTGTCAGCACTGCCCCCACACCTCCTCCTGGTAAGACAGTGAAACACACTAGAGATTTTGTTTGATAGGAAGGAGGGTCCATGCCTTCCACTAGTCAACTCAAGGTACATCCTGGCATAAGAGGACACATCTTGCATTGGTTTTAATGTGGGTTACATGTGATGATTGATTATTATTACCAGTATTACCATCTTCATTTTGAAAGGCAGGTGCCATGGTCACATGATGGCACCCGTTACATATGTGAAGGTATTATTAGGTCGTTGGAAAATTTATCTATGGGTGTGTATCCTTGCTGGTGGTGACTCCCACTAGTATCCTGGGAGGTAGGCTGTGAGCTGAACCATCTCTGCATCAGAGTAGTGGACAGGAATTGGCACACTCCTGCAACAGTGAAAGGGGAATGTCAGGTATTCCCAGGTGGATCAACCATTCACATCGGTGCCGTCCAGACCAGTTTAACATTACCAGTCAGATGGAAGGCGGTGCATTCAGAGTAGTGCAGCAGGTTTTGATTTTATATTGGCACTGAAATGAATATTATATTGGATGAAACCTGTCCATGTATCATAAGGTGTAGAAGTGATTATGACACAGGTAACCTTAAGTGTAAGGAGGCAGTGCTCTGTTGCCCACTCAACAGGTCAAAATCAACATAATCTTAAACCTATTAGTGGGCTTGAAGGGAGAAGACTTGTAGTGGAAGTGAACCTGTGACTGTTAGCTCATGTTTGAGTGTATAATGCTGCTGCCTCATCACCATTCGCTTATCAGATGCACCAGTCTGTGTCAAGGGTATTTATTTGATTCACATTATTCATTGCCCTGTTGGAAAAAAAATGTTGAGTGGCATAATAAGAAAAAAATAAACATCAAACCAAAAGAAATTTTTGCATGTAATTCAAAGAACCTGAAAATAGGTTTGTGTTTTTTCAGAGGACTCAATGATTTTTTTAATTTATTTTTTATCTTTGGTTTTCATATACGTGTGTGTCTATATTGTTGTGATGAATGGATTCTCCTTTTTTACTGAAGCTTTGGTAATTATTTGATAGCATTCCTTCCATGCTTCATTATAATGGCTTCCCCTTCCTATTATTAATCCCAATCTATAATCACCTGTATTTTTATTACCAACAAATACCAAACGTTGCACCAAGAAGTATTTGACCTTGAAACTGCATTAACTGAATCTGTGTTGCGACCAAATTGTTGTTATCAGTGTTGACCAATCCCCACACAAGGTCATGTAGTGTGAGGAACAACACTGACGAGAGGGAAGGGAAGGGAAGGGGAGGGGAGGTGTAGCCATGAATGTTTTACCTTAGTGGGCTTCCTTCCACTTATCTCCTTTCCTTCCTCCTCCCTCCCCATTTCCCCTCCCTGCTACACTCCCTACCTCTCCCCTTCCCTTACTCCTTTTTGCATGCCTTTATTACTCTTTTTTTTTCTGGGCTAGAGGGAACTCATACTTTTCTATCCTTTTGTCCACCTTGATTTAAGCCACAACGTTGTGAATCCTTAACCTTACAAAGTGCATGAACAAGGCAGGCAACACTGGCACCACATTGAACACTCTGACGTCCAAACAACAACGGGGTGACAGCGCTCCTCTAAGTGGATTGCACTAACCTAATATAGGATGTAGGTTGAGCTTCACCTCCTGCTCCCCCACCACCTCCTCCCCCACCTGCTCCCACCACCTCCTCTTCCTCACCCCTCTTCATGCAAATCCCACCCCACCCACCCTCTCAACCTCCCTCCTACCGTCTTATTCTGTTCCCCCTCCTCATACTTTCCTCCCCTACCGCCTCCTCCTCCTCCTCCTCCTCCTCCTCCTCCTCCTCCTCCTCCTCCTCCTCCTCCTCCTCCTCCTCCTCCTTAGAACACCAAGTAATCAGAGGAGTGAATGGCTTGAAGTGTGTCAACTAGTGAGTGAGTGAGTCAGTCTGGTGCCAGCCTTGGGGATGGCTGCTGTCCCCTTGGCTCGTGTGCATGTGTGTTTGTATGTGTATGTGCGTGTGTTGCGTATGTGCACATGTGTGGTAAAGGCACCTTCTTCATGAGTTGGGTGTGTTGGTTTTGGCACATGGCATGGTCAGGAGTGCAAGGCGAGGGTCATGTGTCAATGCTCGGCTACACTGTTGAACTTTTGCAAACCTTATCCCACGTTAGAGGTAAGCATGCGTGATTCACCTATTTATTAATATTAATTAATGGTTAAGGAAAGTGCTTGCATTATAATTCAGCTTGAAGCACTAAGACAAAATGTTCCGGTTCTCTCAAACACAACCGTTGAGATCAAAGGACTTATCAAATGTAAAGTTTTCAGTCAAGAGAGAATTGACTCAAAGCTCACCTCTTCTTCATGTGTGAGTGTGTGGTATTACACCAGTCTCCTTTAATTGTAATTTTTGTGAACCAATTCAAGGTTATGATACAGTCAAAAATGTAAAAATGTAGTGGAAAATACTCTCAACATTGCCTTAGTTCACCATTCCCCACCCAATGAGAAGCTGATATCATGCTGTGTGTATCTCTCTTCAAGCTACTCACTGAAGAATACAGGATACAAGAGTACAGTCACTCCTTTATCCAACGAAAGCCATCCAAGGACACATAACTACTGAAGCATTAACAAGCTAAGCTGAAGCAGGAGTGGAAACTGACAAGATAATATAAGTGAGAGGAAGGCACCACTACCTTCAACAATAACATTATATCAACATCTGCACAGCTGTCAACACTAATAATAAACAAATACTCATTATAAGAAGTATAAAATGCACTGTGCTACGGGGATGAGATGGAGTTAGTAAAAGACTGACAAAGAACTTTAAACCACATCCCAAACCGCCTCCACCATGAAGCGCACCAGAACCCTTCCCTCCAACCTCCGTCGTCCACTCAACATCACACGGGCCAACAGTGGCAACAACAACACCAATAACAACAACAACAACAACTCGGCTGCCACCACGCCAGGAGCTGGAGAGGAGACGGCTTCCCTCTACACGTATCGCCTCCACGTGGGAACAACACAAACCATTGAACTCACCCTTCAGAACCCTCCACAGTCCCCCAGCAGGTGTGGATTGGTTAGTGTGGATGGGGGAGGGAGTAATATAGGTTGTAAGGAAGGTGGCGATGGGTGGTTAAGTAGATAGGTGTAGTTGTGGAGTATGTAGTTGTACACTGTTAAGGAGGATGAGGATGGGAAGGGTTGTGGGTGATGAAGGTGAAGTGATGGGACAGTGAGCGGGTGTGTATCAGGTATTTCATATAATTGGTTTTAGTGAATGGAATGTTAAAGTATGAACTAAAGAGATGATGCTGGTGAGAGTAATGTGAGTGTTTGTGTGTGTGTAAGGTTTGGTGTGTGTGTGTGTTTGTATTAAGTTGAGGATTTAGTTGTGACTTATTGCCTGTATTGTGTATAACTTCATTTTAGCAGCCAAGGAACAGTAATATGAGAACAATAACTTACATGGTTATATATGCAGAGTCGTTACAGTTGGGTGTGTTGGTTATGACTAGTAAAAGAGTCTTGTAATGTAATGAGTACTGGCTGTGATAAGTATAACTGCATTAACTATTGAGTATAAAATTATATCAGATAGAAGGTGTGTTAACTATAGTAAGTCAGGTTACATTGAGTAGTGATTAATAAGGTTCTGTATAGACTGTGTTGGGTGACATGTGTAATATAAGAAGTGACTCAAGTGACAGTGCCGGGCGGGGTCTTGCATGCTGCACGGATCCTCCCTGAAGAGCTAGTAGCCATCGTACAAAGGAAGACCACTCCTCCTCCCTCACCTGCCATGGCTCTTCCTCCTCCTTGCACTCCAATGGGGGGGAAGGCTCCTCCCCCATCCTGTCTCCAAGCCTCGGCCGCAGGATTGTAGCACCTGGAGTGGCCGTCTTTAAGAAGCTCCTCCTTGACCGACTCACATCCTCCAAGCAAGGTAGAACGAAAAACTGAGGCACTGTTGACCTGTGGAATTGTGGCGCTTATAGTCATGGCATCGGTAAACTCCCACCATTATGTTCCTGTTCTGCTTTTTGCTGATTCGTTTACCCTTGAATTAGGACATTATTTTGGGGCTTTGCAGTTCTGTTATCCATGTGGGTGTCTATACGCTGCATTAGTGGTATTTGATCCTGCTCATGCCACTCAGTGATGGTACCCTACAGTGTACCTTCAAGCTGTAGAGTTAACATATCATAATCCTATACTTTCCTGTACCTTGAAGTTCCTGTATCAACATCTCCCTTTTTATAATGCTATGGAGAGTATGATGCTAAGGATTATTGGTATACAAGGAATAATTACCTGTATACAAGGAATAGTTACCTGTATACAAGGAATAATTACCTGCATATAAGGAATAATTGATGGAAAGAAATCATGAGTCACTCTCCCTCCGCTGTGACCACTTTTGACAGTAAGTTTGAAGTAAGAATGTGACTCCAATCTTGGGTACAAATATAGACTCAATTATGAGGTTGATAATGCTTTGGTATTGACTCATTTGCTGCCACTTTGTATTATGTTGCTGCTCACCAAGTTTGTGCCATTTGTTGCAGCACTTGGGCTTCCTGTATTGTTGGTGTAGTGTTGACTTGATGACTAGTACTCTTGGAGGTGTTGGGCAGTCCTGTAGTGCTGGGGGGGAGCGGGTGGTGTTATGACAACCCCTCCAAGAACTATGAGTTAGGTCAAAATAAAACCACTTCTGTAGATTTTGTAGCTTTTTGTTTCCTTATTTATTAAAGTGCGCACACAAAAACACGCACCCACATACACACACACACTCACTTTGTAAAATTGATATGCCTTATCTCTCTCTCTCTCTCTCTCTCTCTCTCTCTCTCTCTCTCTCTCTCTCTCTCTCTCTCTCTCTCTCTCTCTCTCTCTCTCTCTCTCTCTCTCTCTCTCAACATCCTGTTTGTGCTGAACAAATTTTCATGTTATTTCCTGTTTGCCTTAGTTTTTCAGTTTTTCCGATGTTTAATGGAAGGTGGTATCTGGTTATCTTTATTTATTTATTTTCTCTCTCTCTCTCTCTCTCTCTCTCTCTCTCTCTCTCTCTCTCTCTCTCTCTCTCTCTCTCTCTCTCTCTCTCTCTCTCTCTAATCAGCAGAGGTGCCTAGTAGTAGGATAGTGGGTGATAAGGGTAGATAAGACCTACTCTTTATCACACTGGCTGCTTGGAGCTTTAGTCTGGATCGCAGCAGCCACACCAAGATAGATGTGCACTGTTGACACTACCATACTGACATTAACAATCTTCATAATTACAACTCATAGTAACATGTGACGCTAGCAGCCAGTGTTAATGTGAAGGAAGAGAACATCCTTGTGATGTGATAGCCAGGGTTGTGGAGAATGTTGATGGATATGAACATAATAAATCCATAGTGAGATGTCTGGGAAGTGAACTTTTTAGAGTGTGGATAATGGTTTGAGTGTCTATCTGAACCTGTGACGAATTGTGTGTTCGTAGCTCAAGGGATGATTCACCGAGTGGCTACTGCAAGGAAGGTGATGAAAGGCTTGTAATGATGAGAGATTAGTTTATTGAAAATGTAAAAGACTTAACCCAATACTGATCACTTATTGAAACATTACATCAACGACCTTACAAATGGACTCACATGACACCCATACCATTCTGCAACCCACTCCACACCCACTCCACACACCCACACCACTTCACTCCTTCCTTGATTATGCAACTCATGTCCTCCCACTTAACTATATCCTAACTACTTTACACATCTATTTGAGCCTTACATCCCATCTTATTTAACTCCATGCATCCACACAGCCTTCCTACCATACCCTAATCCATACTATACCCACATTCTTCCCCCATTCTATACTTTGATCTGTGCCCTATCTACCCATACTTACACACACACACACACACACACACACACACACACACACACACACACACACACACACACACACACACACACACACCCACCCCAAGATGTTTCGCATGACTTACCAGGTTGCTACCACACCCATACGCAAGATGACAACGGCTGTTTATCGTATTGTGAACTCGAGTGACACAATGCAGAACCCGCCCAAAGGTAATGTGAGATGATGTAGAGTGAGATGATTGTACGAAGTGATGTAAGATTGTTGTGAAAAGGAATATTTGTCGGATCATGCTAAGTTAGTGTTTTTTTCTCTCTCAAATGTTCGTTTAATATATACTTTGTGTTTTTTTTTATTCTTATCTTCTTTCTGTACTGTTCTATGTGTTTTCTTCTGTGAAATGAGACTGCCTGACTTTCTTATTGTTAAGTAATGAGGAAAGAAACTTGGAAGGGAAGCAGTTTGTAAAAAATAAGAAAAATTGACAGAAAATTGTAGACAAAATAGATAGGGAATTAACTCAAGAAAAAAGAAAAAAAAACTTAATAACCATACACACACACACACACACACACACACACACACACACACACACACACACACACACACACACACACACATGTACTGCATTATATGGCATTGATCCACAGATGGGGAGGATGTAGGTGAGCGTGGGCCCGGTGATGGCCGAGAGGCTGGCCAGGATGAGGTGATAGAACTTCCCAGTGATGATGAGAATGAGACAACACCGGCACTCACTCTTGACCCAGCAGCCGATCATCACTCAGCTGACCGCTCCCTCTCAGCCAGCCATGGTGGGTGGGGTGAGGCTGGTATGCTCACGGGAATCAGTTGATATACAGCAGAAAACACATTGATTTGATAACATGTTAATGAATGAAAAATATCCTTTGTAACTATATAATATTTTCTCTTTTCGTAGGTGACAATATATTAAGGTTTAAATGCTCACCTGTATTAACACTCACTTGTTTAATATTTCATTGCATTCCCAACTAACAATTGCATAATGTTTTTAAATAGCTCCATGTATATAATATTACCGTTGTGATTGTTGCTGCTCACCACTTTACTTTGAACAGAGGCTGCTGGGGAGAGTGCTAGTGGTGGCAGCAACAGCAGTGCCAGCGGCAGCAGCACCGGCAGTAGTGGGATCAGTGGTGGTAGCAGTGGCATTGGAGTTGGCCAGGGAGGGGGGACTGGTGTTGGAGTGGGAGGGGGTGCCTCCACTCTCCTCCCCTGGGGTGCCCACAAAGAACGGGCACAGTTCCCAGCTACCGTCCACATTGACACAGACCTGCGGCCGGGCGAGTTTGTGATGCGGACACTGTTTGCTGAATTCACCGTGATGGCAGAACGAAAGATTGAATGTGTCATGCTGGAGCCACTGGTGGGTTGATGAACTGCTAAGTTGTGGGAGGGAGCCGAAGGGGAGACTTATTTTTCATATATTCTTACTATTACTCATTCTTGATCTCACTCTAACAGCAATTATTACTAACCATCATGACCACCATCACCACCAGGAACGGAGCTTGTCTAAGAGCCTCCAGCGTGGTGAGGAACCCACTTTTGACCAGCTGCTCCTTGCCTTTGGATGTGTGGCTGAACACTGTCTTCCCTCCCTGCTGCACACCCTCTTTGCATGGTATGACCGCCAGGGGGTGGAGTGGGGCGCATCAGACACTCGCTATCGCCATGACCCCAGCAAGAGCAAAGGGTGAGTGTGCATGTTTAGATGTGTGTGTGTGTGTTTACGTGCATGTGTGTGTGTGTGTGTATGTGTAACTGACCATATAGTTTTATGTACGTATATCTCTTGACAATTCCACTTTTTCGTCTACTTCTCTTCCTCTTGAAGCCAGTCTTTTGAATCTGTACAGCTCAACCTGACATTTCTTTTATCCCTTACCTCCCCAGGGCAGAGGCAGGGTGGAGTGCTGAGCGTGAGACAGTGCAGGAGCGGAGGGACTTGGCGGTGGAGTTCATCTTCTGCTTGGTCCAGATTGAGGTCCTGAGACAACTGGCCGTTCACCCAGGGCATGATGACTTGGTGAAGCACATTGAGGACATCGCCTTCAAGCACTTCAAATACCGTGAAGGGTAAGCAAGGCAGGAAGGTTATATATGTTTGCTGAAATGATAAAAGTGAGTGTATATTTCCTTACCCTCTCCCTATCAATGCAAACTCACTATCACCCTTCCACACCCTAAACAGAGTCCAGAATAACCCTAATGGTGAGAACATCAACACCATCGCTGACCTGTATGCCGAGGTGGTGGGTGTTCTGGCACAGTCACGCTTCCAGTCGGTGCGTCGCAGGTTCATGGCCGAGCTGAAGGAACTGAGGGCAAGGGAACAGTCTGCCGTCACCACACAGAGCATCATGTCACTACTGATGGGCATGAAATTCTTCCGTGTTAAGGTATGTGCGTCTGTGTGTGTGTGTGTGTGTGGCGTTAGGTTATGTGCATCTGTGTGTGTGTCTGTGTTGCTACCACCTTCATATCACTTACTACCACATGTATTCTTCTTTTCCTATTGTATTAAAACATAAATAACCTCCTTTCTTCCTCCTTACCTACAGATGGTGCCGATAGAGGAGTTTGAGGCGTCGTTCCAGTTCATGCAGGAGTGTGCTCAGTACTTCCTGGAGGTGCGGGACAAGGATATCAAGCATGCACTGGCAGGTCTCTTTGTGGAGATCCTTGTACCTGTAGCAGCGGTAAGTACTACGTGAAAAGCTTTGTGTTAGGTCAGGGAGAGGTTCAGATGTGTGTTGGTATGTGATCATGAAGAAGAAGAAGACTCGTTTGTTTTTTATGAATTCTGAATTTTTCTTGTACTTCCTCTTTCAAGGTGAACTTTTTTGGTTTATAGTTTCTCAAGATATATATTGTCTTCTGTTTACCATTGCTATAGTATTTCCCTCTTTAGACTTTATTTTCTTCCTTCTATACGCTTTCTTCTTTCTCCGTCTCATTCTGGCTTTGTTGTACAGGCTGTGAAAAATGAGGTGAATGTACCATGTCTCAAGTACTTTGTGGAGATGCTGTATTCCACCACACTGGACATGGCCACCAAGAACAAGCACAGGCTGGCCATCTTCCCCTTGGTCACGTGTCTCCTGTGTGTCTCTCAGAAGGCATTTTTCCTCACTAACTGGCATTACTTTCTGGCCATGTGTCTTCAGCACCTCAAGAACCGGGACCCCAAGATGTCTCGTGTAGCCCTGGGTAGGTGTCGTGTGTTGTGGGTACTGAGGGTAAGGATGGGATTGGTGGTTGGTGAAAAACTCAGTGGTGTTGGAAAGAAAGTGGAAATTACATGAAGGTAGTATATGTGTGCAATTTTTGGGGGTGTTTAGGTGTGTTTGGAGGTAGAAAGAGTGTTTTTTGGGGGAGTGTGTTTTTTGGTATGTTTGGGGGTAGAAAGTGGGTGTTTGAGTGTGTTTAGGTGTGTGTTTGGATGTGTGTGTGTGTTGAGTGTGTTATTTATGTTATTTTTTAGGTTTTTGTAACAATTGTAGATTTTGAATTTTGTCGCCCAAAATTTTTCCGCGTAAATTTGGTCGAATGTGTTTTTGCCATTTTACTCGGAAAATATTTGTCGTACAGCAATAATGTATATAAGTTAATATATTAAGTTTGATGTTGTCTATCTAATGGTGAAATCAGATTTAAAATATACCTTATAATTTAGTAGAAAATTTTTATTTTGTTGAAATTTTGTCAAAAAAACTAATATATTATTTTCTCAGTTACTAATATACCAATTTCATTCTACTATAGCTCAAAAGAACGGGCGTCTTCTGCTCTTCATTTACTATTCTATAAGTATTTTACGTAAACCTCATAGTTTTTGAGTTATTTAACAAAACGTGATTTGTTAAAAAAATCTAAGGGTGTTGCCTTGAAAATTTCATGAAAATTTTGACACCTCAGAATCTCATGAAAATTTATATATATAGGTTTTCAAGGATAAAGAACACGAATATAGACTCAATTTTATCATTACTATAGTATTAAACACTATATAAACATTGTATTTTAATTATTTATTTATTTTTTTATATATATAGGAAGGAAGGAAAATGTTTATAGATACTAATATCTCTCTCTCTCTCACTCAATATTACTGATCCCTTGTTCCTGTTTCCACCTCCAGAGTCACTGTACCGCCTGCTGTGGGTGTACATGATCAGGATCAAGTGTGAGAGCAACTCTGCCACACACTCCCGCCTGGCCAGCATTGTCAACTCACTCTTCCCTAAGGGGTCCAAGGCTGTTGTTCCCAGGGACACACCACTCAATATTTTTGTCAAGATCATTCAGTTCATTGCCCAGGAGCGGCTTGACTTTGCCATGAGGGAAATTGTGTTTGACCTCCTTTCAGTAGGGCGGCAAATCAAAATTATCCTCACACCAGAGCGCATGTCCATAGGGTTACGTGCCTTCCTTGTGGTGGCAGACAGCCTTCAGCAGAAGGAAGGTGATCCCCCAATGCCCCGCACTGTGGGGGTGCTGCCCTCAGGAAACACACTCAGGGTCAAGAAAACTTTCCTCAACAAGATGCTCACCGAGGACATGGCACGCAACATTGGCATCTCTGCCTATTACCCGCTGGTCCGGAAATCCTTCAATGACATCCTGAAGGCACTAGACAGCCAGTTTGGTCGTCCCCTCATGATGACCAACACTCAGAATGTCAACAAGGAACCCGACGAGATGATCACCGGGGAACGCAAACCCAAGATTGACCTTTTCCGGACCTGTGTTGCTGCCGTGCCGAGGCTCATACCCGATGGCATGTCCGGCCGTGACCTTGTTGACCTGCTGGCCCGCCTCACTGTGCACATGGACGAGGAGCTGCGCCACCTGGCCTTCCAGAGCCTCCAGAACCTTGTGTTGGACTTCCCAGAGTGGAGACATGATGTTTTGTTTGGTGAGTGTTGGTGTTGGTGATGGTGAGGTGAGAGTGATGGTGTTGGTGATGGTGAGGGTTTGTAAGAGCAGTACATGTGTGTGTGTGTGTAGTTTAATTTCTTGTATATGGATTTCATGTGTGTACGTGGATGGTTGTGCGGTGATGGTAGTAAATGTGTTTATGTAATGCTATCTGTCTTTATATGTTTTAGTATGGATGAAAACACTAGAAACCAAGAATAGTATTGAAATAGATGGGTGAATGTGCACATACAAAAACAAAAACAAAAACATAAACCAAGTATGATATAGAAACAGGAGAGAGAGAGAATGCATGAACAAACAAAAGCTTGAAACACATGATACCGTAAAAAAAAAACCATAACCTATTGAAAGTAGAAGACGAGGAAGAGAATGACGACAATGATGGTAATGATTATGATGATGTTCTTGCAGGTTTCATTCAGTTCTTGATGAAGGAGGTTGGGGACAGTTACACTCAGCTGCTTGACAATGGGGTGAGGATGCTGCTCCAACTCCTCACAGCCTGGAAGAACGCCCTCACCAACACCTCAGGGACTGGGAGTGGTTCAGGGCCAGGGTCAGGGAGCTCCAAGAGGGACCCTGGTGTGGGGGACCTTCATCACCTGCATCTACACCAGGTAAGGCAATGGGCGTACCTGTCGGGGGCCAAGGAAAGGTTTTTTTTTCTTCCTTTTATTATTTGGGTTTTCTTGCTCGTGTCTGATGGTCTTCCTTCAGTGTATTTAATTTTGATACAATTTAACATCTCTACCTCTATTTATTTTATTACAACTAGTCCTTGTGGTGGGTTATGAGGCTGATTATTGTTTGTTTTGTAGTTATGTAATTCCTTATACTGGTTCTTCTGTGTTATCGGCCGTAGTTTGTTTTCAAGTGTGCTAAACAACATAGAAATTGCATTATCCACCACCCTCAGTCCCTTGCACCCATGCCTTGTGTTGCCCACAGCGTGGTGACCACACAGATGTGCTGCGCCTGGCTGAGGGCTTCTCCTTGGTGCTGCTGTGTAGCTGCCGGCAGGCCCCACGGCGGGTGTCTGTGGCCATCATGAGGGAGGTGAAGATGTTGGCCAAGGCACTGGGCGAGGAGGACCCACTCAACCGACCACTCATTGATGTGATGGATGAGTAAGTGTTCACCATTGTCACCATTGTTGTCATCATCACACACATTGGTCCATTTTACTGTCATTATCACAGTTTAAACGCAATACCAAACATACAGTTCTTGTTTATTGCAGCATTATAATCATTACAAATAACACACACACACACACACATCTAACTCCTGCTGTGTGTGGTACAGATGGTGTGGCAGTGTGGTGGAGGGGGTGCTGACCTTGGTGCCCCCTGGAGAGAGGTCAGCAGTTGCTGCCACAACAAGTATTGACCTTCAGTGGCTGGCTGACCGCAGCTCCTCTGTTTGGACTGGAGGTAAGTTGATATAGCATAAAGTGATTTTTATTTTATGTGGATGAAATAAGAGTATTCTGTATTTTTAAAAGTCCTCATCCTTGACTGATAGGTTTCATCGTGTTGTTAGGCCACTCTATTGTGTTATTGTTGTCATGTTTTGTCAATTTGTATCATATTTCATCCCTCGTACAGTGATTATTAATAGCCATCACTGCTGCCATTGTGTTGGTGTTGATCCACATTACAATAAGTTACATACATAACCACCACAACCACCACCACCTTCTGCAGGGTTTGTGGAGGAGAGTGGCATGAAGAGTGTGAGTCAGCAGCACCTGGTGAGTGAGGATGTGTGGGCGCTGGTGCTGTGTGGTTTTGTCGTGCCCGGCAGAGTACTCACCGACTGTCCCCAGGCCGTCAGCCACGCCTGGCCCATCGTCTACACCCGCGCCACCTCCCTCTACTCCCTGGTGGACCCAACGTGAGGAATGAACTAGTTTCTGCCTCAGGACTGCAGACACTTGTTATTTTGTGTCACTTCACCTCAGTTTGTTTCACTCCCTCCCTGCAGTTCTAGCTTCTTTTGTGTTGTATTGTCTTGCATCATACGAGTCTGGTGCTCACTCATCGCCTTCAAGCTGAATTTTTTTAGGCTGTTCTTATAAGTGTAAAATGTGTCCGGGTTTGTTGTATGTAAATATTTAATTTTTTCCCTCCACCTGGACCCAAGTAGACAGTGTAGTAGTGTGTAAATAGACAGAGGAAAGGTTTTTTATTTATATGTTATGACCTTTTTCTTTTATTGTACCATGAGTCAACCCTATCCCCCCCCCCACCCCAAGACCCAGTTTGTACCACCCACCCAGTCTCTTCTATCTTTCCCTCCGACCCCACACCACCCACACCAGCACCTCTCACCCTTTCTGCTAGTTACACACCACCACCACTACTTCCCTCACATTTGACAAGTGCCTACCTGCTTTTTGATTAGCTATCTATATTATTCCTTACTGTTTAAAGCTTATTTTTTTTGTATATTTAGTCCTATGCCATAATTTCTACTCTTATATGTCTGTGCCGTAAACATTTGCTACCATTGCATTGCTGCTGCTTTTGTCCCCTTGTTGGTTCCTATTGTACTTGCTTTATATTGGGTCTTTACTCTTTTTCTTATATCCTTCTTGTAATCAGCCTCGTGTACGTGTATGTATGTGTGTGTGTGTGTTACTCTCACACACACACACTTAGTTGCTTTCTATTCTTTGGTATCTGGTATCAGTTTTTTTCTTCCTTATACCTACCTTTCCTTTTCCTTGTCCTCCTCTACCTATCTTCCTACCTCCTCCTCCTCCTCCTCCTCCTCCTCCTCCTCCTCCTCCTCCTCCTCCTCCTCCTCTTCCTCTCCTCTCCTCTTCCTCTTCCTCCTCCTCCTCCTCCTCCTCCTCCTCCTCCATGCTGCCTCTATGCATGCCGCCGCACACCGCCTCAGCAGACAGACGACAGACACAAGCGCCTTCCTTCCTTCCTCCCTGCCAGGCCTCCCAACGACAACCGCGCTTCTCTGCTCCGTAGCGCCACACAGGTCAAGAAGCCTATCAGCGAGCGTGACGTCTACATGAACCTGTGGCGCAACTACGTGGTGCTAGCGTGCCGTGTGGTCCCAGCCATCACCAAGACCCCGATTGTGCGGTGTGCCTCCCCGGACATCAGCTTAGGGTAGGTGGTGTTGTTGGTGGTTCTGTTTGTGGTAACTTGTCCTGTTGTTTATTTATTTATTTATTTATTTATTTATTTTCTATTTTTGTTGTGTGTGTGTGTGTGTGTGTGTGTGTATTTATTTTGTTTCTGTGTCTGGTTCTCTTTCTCATATTTTTTATTTTTATTTTACCTTATTACTTCTGTTTGTGTTTCTTTTTTTTTTTTATTTCCTTTCTTTCTGTCTTTCCATCCATCTATGTGTATCTCTGTTTCTTTCCGTCTCTCTCTATCTTTGTTTCTTTCTGTCTATCCATCCATCTGTTTCTTCCTGTCTTTCCATCCATCTATGTCTATCTTTACCTCTGTATCTCTCTCTCTCTTTATCTTTCTCTCCGCCTCACTCTGCACTCCTCCACCAGATCATCGCCAGACAGCGGGGCAGGCGGAGGCGGGGACCGAGGTGGAGAGCGACCTTACCCTGGATACTCGGTCTCTCCCACGTGCCTCTACAAGCTGCTGGTGCCTCTGTTGCGCTGTGATGCTGCGGACATGCGGGAGGCTGTCACTCTCGCCCTGGGGAAGATCAACCACATCGCACTAAGGTAATGGGGAGGCAAGAGAATGGGAAAGGGTGAAGGGAAGGGTAAGGAGGAGGATGGGAGAATAATACTTAAAGGGTAAAAGGTAAGGTATGGATTTAGGACCATGTACAATTAGAGTTTTTATGGAAGGAAGAATGGTGTAGGAAGATTTAAGGGAAGGGAGGAAGGTAAGTGGGTGTGTTTTAGGGTAAGAAATAAAGTTTAATGATAGCTTTGGTGGAAGAAGGAAAGGAAGGGAAGGGATCTGAGGGAAGAAAGGAAGGGAGAGCTTTGAAGATAGTTAGAGATGATTGGGAAGGAAGGAATGAGAGGGAGTAAGAGGAGTGATATACAAAGAGAGGACTAGAGAAAGAGAGAATAGGTGACGGATGAAAATGAGAGAGAAAGGAAGAATATTATGAGAAAAGGAGAAGGAGAAAGAGAATGAGAGAGAGAGAGAGAAAAAAAAACCTAACCTAACCTAATGACCCCACAGTGACTTGATGGAGGAGATCTTCCCGTACATCCGTGAGAGCATCGACCGCAAGCAGGAGAACATGCGGCGGCGGCGGCGTAGGGATGCGCTGCGCCTCACCCTGGTCAAGCTGTTCCAGATGATAGCTGAGCAGGGCACCTTCCCCCTCAGGTGAGTGTTCATGGGTGTGCGGCTTTTTTCTTATCATACTTTTTGTTCCATTTCCATTCTAGATTTTTAGTTTTCTTTTATTACATTTTTGTATTTCTTTTATCATACATTAGTTCTCTGTATTAGTGAGAAGCAACAAACCTTCCATCCTTTACTTATACACATATTGCATAACTTTGATCATGTACACAGCTCAAGTAATGTGAAAAACCTGGACAAATACCGTATCACCAAAACAGAATTCAACACTCTTTGTTATCATCCCCCAGTGAGAGAGTGCTTGAGGGTGACACCGGGGCACTGAGGAAGCGTTACCTGGAGTATGTGGAAGGGGCGAGGCAATACCTGGAGGGAGAGACAGACAAGGACAACACTCTCCTGCAGATCAAGACACACTTCTGCGAGTTTGTCCGCAAGCTCATCGCCACTTTCTCATGTAAGTTGTTCAGCTGTACCAGGAATGTATATACTTCATACTGCTGCTGCTTCATGACAAAAAAAAGATGAATATATAGGAACAACACTAGTATATATATTATGAGAATTGTAGGGATATGTAGGGGTGACCAGTGAGAATATGAAATCCACGGTGACAGTTCAAAAGTGTTCAGTATATGATGAGCACTTTTTTCTTTTTCTTTCCCTTTTATTTTACTGTTGTCATGCCTTTCATTTCCCTCTTTCCCCCCAACAGTGGAGCAGAGACAGACCTTGCTGCCGCGCTCCCTTCGCAAGTCTCTCTTCTACTTGTTTGCCTCGTGGAGCGGCATCTTTGGTGTTCCCTTTGGTTTCAAGGTCAGTCAATGTGTATGTAGTACTTGTGTATGTGTATTTGTGTATTTGAATATCCATACTTATAAGAGATATTCATTATAAGTTATTTACGTATATATAATTGAGTATTTACATTTATATTTACCATTCCCCTTCCTTCTTGTTTTCTACCTTCTCTCCTTCCTTCCCTTCCTTACCATTCCACAGGCGGGAGACATAGGACGCAGCGGCAGCAGTAGCAGTGGTGGGAGTGGATGTGTGACGCAGCCCTCGGAGTTTGAGTTGTGTGCTGTGCAGGCGGCCAGTTCAGTGCTGTGCTGTGGCCCTGCCTTTGAACCACAGCTCCTGGCAGATGAGGCTCCTGTCTACCAGTGGCTTGATGCTCTACTTGGCTCACATGATGAAAAGGTGAGAGATAAGATGAGATGAGATGAGAGAGATGAAAGATTTGAGAGAGAGAAAGAGAGAGAGGATGAAAAAAGAAGTGGTGGAGATGTGGTGATGTAGAGTGGATGGTGGTGGTGGTGGTGGTGA
>JAPQNM010000033.1:799467-809467 GCA_029783475.1 Metacarcinus magister
AAGTGTTTTTTTTGGGGTATGGGGGTTTTTGGTATGTTTGGGTGTGTTTGGTGGTAGAAAGTGGGTGTTTGAGTGTGTTTAGGTGTGTGTTTGGATGTGTGTGTGTGTTGAGTGTGTTATTTATGTTTTGTTTTCAGGTTTCTGTAACAATTGTAGATTTTTTATTTTGTCGGCCAAAATTTTTCCGTGTAAATTTGGTCGAATGTGTTTTTGCCATTTTACTCGGAAAATATTTGTCGTACAGCAATAATGTATAGAAGTTAATATATTAAGTTTGATGTTGTCTATCTAATGGTGAAATCAGATTTAAAATATCCCTTATAGTTTAGTAGGAAATTTAAGTTTTGTTGAAATTTTGTCAAAAAAACTAATATATTATTTTCACAGTTACTAATATACCAATTTCATTCTACTATAGCTCAAAAGAACGGGCGTCTTCTGCTCTTCATTTACTATTCTCTAAGTATTTTACGTAAACCTCATAGTTTTCGAGTTATTTAACAAAACATGATTTGTTTAAAGAAATCTAAGGGTGTCACCTTGAAAATTTCATGAAAATTTTGACACCTCAGAATCTCATGAAAATTTATATATATAGGTTTTCAAGGATAAAGAACACGAATATAGACTCGATTTTATCATTACTATAATATTAAACACTATATAAACATTGTATTTTAATTATTTATTTATTTAGTTATATATATATATATATATATATATATATATATATATATATATATATATATATATATATATATATATATATATATAGGAAGGAAGGAAAATGTTTATAGATACTAATATCTCTCTCTCTCTCTCTCTCTCTCTCTCTCTCTCTCTCTCTCTCTCTCTCTCTCTCTCTCTCTCTCTCTCTCTCTCTCTCTCTCTCTCTCTCTCTCTCTCACTGAAAGTGACGAGGAGGGAGGGAGGGACGCCGGGGTGCGGCAAAAATTCAGCGATCAGTGGGAAGTTTGAAATTTGATCCCGGGTGCCAGGAATAATTGCCGTTTGAATTGAATTTTGGATCGTTAGATTGGAGGTGGGGTAGAGCTTCAAAAGGGTTGTTAGATGCAAATTCGTTACATCCAAATGCGTTAGATGAGAGGTGGACCACTTAAGTTGACACCATTAGAGTGATTGCAGAACTGAAATAGAACCTTAAATGTCGATAATCATAAATACTGAAAAAATAGACAAATAGACGGAATAAATGTCAACAAAAACGACGAGTATAAGTAAAATATATATATTTTTTAACTTGCTTCGAAAGTGCTTAGAGTCACATGATTGATACATTTTGAGAAGACAAGACTAATTATAAGGTTAAGTTATGAAGTAATAAAGGAATGAGTTTCGTCCTGTGTGTGTGTGTTGTGTGTGTGTGTGTGTGTGTGTGTGTGTGTGTGTGTGTGTGTGTGTGTGCGTGCAACAGGTAAGCTAATTTAATGACGTGGCAGCAAGGTGTGTAGCAAAGAGACGGTGTAATAGGTTGGGGGGGGGGAGCAAGGAAATTAATAGTTCAAGTGGATAGAATATATGAAAGGAGAAAGGGAGGGAGGGAAATATGCTAAAGGAGGAGGAGGAGGAGGGAGGTGTAGAAGGTCACACGTCCAATTACCTGTTTTCACCTTTACTTAATTGGGGATCACCTGGCGAACACCTGGCGTTGACGTGTAATCAGCAGTATTGTAAAGAGGTAATTAATTTCTCACCTGTGGGTTTGCAACGCTTCCTCGTCATCGTCATCGTCTTCGTCCTCATCGTCCCCGTCCTCCTCTTCCTCTTCTTCTTCCTCCTCCTCCTGTTTTTTTTTTATTTGTCGAAAGTGAAGGAAAATTCGATGTATTTTTATAATTGTTTTTGTCATTATTATTATTATTTTAGTCGTGTGCTGGAAGGTTATGTCACTCTTAATTACGTTTTCTTTATAAGTTTTCTGTTCCTGAGTAGATTTTTCCAAAACCTTACCCTCTCTCTCTCTCTCTCTCTCTCTCTCTCTCTCTCTCTCTCTCTCTCTCTCTCTCTCTCTCTCTCTCTCTCTCTCTCTCTCTCTCTCATAAAATGGGTACGACTTTTTAACTTCCGTCCCTCATGTTTTTGGCGCACAACTTTGGCTCCGTCAATTTTAGTGTCATGCAGACTCCCCTCTTTCCTCCTTCCTCCCTTCATCCCTTCATCCTTTTTCTCACCATTTGGGTTTTTCACAACACTTTTAACTTTTCTCCAAATGTCTGGAAATGATTCGAAAGTTGATGAGTACATGAGGTAGACGGTGTCGAAATCCATAGCTTTGTTTCGATTCATATTTCCTTTGTGGTAGTGGACAAAGCCTTTGACATAACACACCCACTTCTCACCCTACTCTCTCTCTCTCTCTCTCTCTCTCTCTCTCTCTCTCTCTCTCTCTCTCTCTCTCTCTCTCTCTCTCTCTCTCTCTCTCTCTTTCAGGCTTTGTCTTGATTTTTCTTTCATCTATTCATTTTCTTTCTATTTTCATCCCTTCCACTCCTACATCACTCATATGCTCCTTCCTTTTATCCTCCCCTGTCTCTCTCCCCATCCTTCCCTCTTGTACATTCCCTCCTAATGCTACTTCACCTTCTGAGACCCCTTCCACCTCTCAGTCATGGGCCTTACATAACCCTTTCTAGTCCCTTCACTGTTCTCTTTCCCTCACATAGTCAGTTGTAGGAGAAAAAATACGTTATAATGATTGAGGTATTTTTTGTCCTCGTTCTGAAGAGCGTGAAGGGAGTGTGGGAAGAGGCTATTATAAGGTTCTGTGGGTGGTGAGTTACGGGGAAGCAGTGTGGAAGTTGTGTATCTGTGCCTTAGGTTAGGTTAGGTTACGTTGAATTTGATTACAGCCGTTTTTTCTTTCTATAGAGAGTACATTTTTTATTTTTTTTATTTGAGTACAGTTGTTTTCCTTTTTTATTTTTTTTGTATTATTAGAGAGAGTACAGTTGTGTTTCTCTATCTATTTTTTTTAGAGAGTACCCGTGTGACCACTACACAGCCATCATGAACGTCACTCTCCTCAACACTGGCTGTCCCCGCGCCTGTATCCACGAGACGGCGCTACAACTACTGCAGGTGCTTGACAAACGGTTCTTCGGCGCAGTCACCCCGCTCGTAGGCGACGCAGAAGGTAGGTGTTATTGATGTTGTTGTTATGGTGATGGTGGTGGTGGTGGTGGTGGTGGTGGTTTGGACTGGCTATGTTTTTTGTATCTTTTATTTATTTTATTATTTTAGTTTGATTCGATTTTTTACTCTTCTTTCGTCTTGGTTTTGATCTTGCTCTTGTTCTAGATTTTGTTCTTGTTCTTGTCCTTCTTCTTCTTCTTCTTCTTCTTCTTCTTCCTCTTCCTCCTCTTCCTTCGTCTCCTCCTCTTCCTCCTTCTTGTCTTGTCTGAGTTTTTTTTGTTTTTTTTCCATTTTCTTTTCTCGTGTATCCTTGATTTTTTTGTCCATCCGCTTGTGTCCTTCCTCGTCCCTCCCTCCCTCCCTCCCTCCCTTCCTCCCTCCCTCCCTTCCTCTTATAATAACTTTCCTGCCTTCCATCTCCTCCTTTTCCAAGTACATAGTCGGTTTTATTAATATTGGAAACTATATTTTACCTCCTCCTCCTCCTTCCCCTCCTCCTCCCCCTCTTCCTCCTCTTCCTCCTTTATCACCATCGTTTTCTTCTTCTTCTCCGGTTATCAGCCTCACCACCCCAAATTCTCCTCCTTCATCCCCTTTCCTCCTCTTCCTCCTCCTCCTCGTCCTCCCGTTACACACACACTCACTGGCTCATTTTCCACCATAGAGGCTGCTGCTGTGCACTATAATGAAGTCACACACGTGCTAATTAACTGGCTGGTGGTGCCACTAAGCATGAAAGTAGTGTGAGTAGGTTAAATGGGGGGAGGGTGGTGGTGGTGGTGGTGTTATTGTTATTGTTATTGTCTGTTTCTATATTGTTTATTATTATTCATCATCATCATCATCATCATCATCATCATCACGAGAGGGTTCAGTTAATGACATGCAAAAGTTTGAGTCAACACTTTTTATTAATGATGGGAAAAGTAAGGATAATTGTTGTTGGATTGTTAATACTTTGTTGGTTGGTGGTGGTGGTGTGTGTGTGTGTGTGTGTGTGTGTGTGTGTGTGTGTGTGTGTGTGTGTGTGTTCCATTCATGTGACTTTATTTTTTTTTCTCCATTCGTTAAGTCAGTATAAGTCTTAATGTATGTATGTTATCATAGAGATGTGTGTACATGACTTAATGCCATACATACACAAATACACATATATATTACTACGTTCGTATACGTATACATATAAATTTACACCTATACATACATACATACATACATAACAAAATCTAGCCACATAAATCCATGAATATACATATACATACATGCATATACATATCCATTCATGCTTATACATATTCATTCATCCATCCATCCATCCATCCATTCATCCATCCATGTATTTATGAATAGATCAATAAATTAATTGCTAACATAAATATATACAACCTCATAACACGGTGAAAATCAGTCATTTACATTAATCTTTATTGTATTATATTAATTTTGATCTACATATATGTTTGTGTCTGTCTGTCTATCTATATCTATCTAGCTATCTATATATTTTCCTATCTAGCTATCTGTTTAATTTGTCTTTATATTCCTATGTCTATATCCATATGATACGTAACATCTGTCTATATATTAATTGCTTATCTATCTATCTATACCAATATACATATTTAACTATTCGTTTATATACGTATTTGTACAATTTCCATTTTTATCAGCTCATTAATAAGTGTGTTCATGATATGCATTCACAACACAACACAACACAAACACACAACCACAAGTACAAGTATACATATAGTGAGTGCCTGAAATACAACAGTGAGAGGAAGTGTTGTTGTTGTTGTTGTTGATGGTGGTGGTTGTGCAGTGTACGATAATCATCCCAATCAATCGTACGGTAACGTGGAATTTTTTTTATAATTATAACGGACAACATGACATCAGTTGGTTTATTGATTCTTGTTATTGTATTTGTTTTGTTAATAGTCATAGATTGTACTATTATCATTATTATTATTATTATAGAACGTTCCTCTCTCTCTCTCTCTCTCTCTCTCTCTCTCTCTCTCTCTCTCTCTCTCTCTCTCTCTCTCTCTCTCTCTCTCTCTCTCTCTCTCTCTCTCTCTCAGAAGTAGTCCTCCTTTTCGTCTCCTAGGTGGGTGACGCCCGTAAGACAGTTGGAGGCAGGGGGAGGGTCAGTGGGCTGCGGATTGCCTAGGGCTTGGGCGGGGTTGGGCGGGGTGGGCGAGGCGGGCTGAGGTGGGTCCCATAGTTTGAGGTTGATGATCACGCCGCCTGGAGGAGAGGAAGGAAATTATTAGGGTGTGTGGGTGTGGTGGGCGGCTGGGTGTGTTTTTTTTTATCCTCGCTTAAATTAACGGGAAAGAAACTAAGATTAATAGTTCTCGAGTGTGTAGGGGAAAAAAGTGGTCGTTATATTATTTTTTTTCTCTCTCTCTCTCTCTCTCTCTCTCTCTCTCTCTCTCTCTCTCTCTCTCTCTCTCTCTCTCTCTCTCTCTCTCTCTCTCTCCATCTCTTCCCCTTTCTGCAGCACTAACATTTCGTCTTCATTCTCTCCCTTCTCCCTTCTTTCCTCCCCTCCTTCCTCTCCTCCTTCCTTTGCTTTATCTCTTTCTTGCTACCTGAAAGGAATATTCAAGGAGAGAAATCCCTTCTTTTGATGTAGAGATGTGAAACCCTTCCTTCCTTCCTTCCTTCCTTCCTTCCTTCCTTCCTTTCTTTCTTTATTCATTTATTTATTTATATATGCATTGATTCAATTAGTTTTTCATACTTCCTCTTTTCCTCTCCTTCCTGCCTTCCTTCCATCCTTTTTTCCTTCCATCTATCTTTCCTTCCATCGTTCCTTCCATCCTTTCCTTCCTTCTTTCGCTCCTCCATTTCCTTATCTTTCCTCCTTTCCTCCTCGTAAGCTTGGTTCAGTGACCAGATTTAAGTGTGTACGTGTGCGTGTGTGTGTGTGTGTGTGTGTGTGTGTGTGTGTGTGTGTGTGTGTGTGTGTTTGATTTACACATGGAACCAGAAAAAAAGCTTGAAAAAAAACTTGATGAAGTGTGGAAAGAATTGAACGAAGCTGTCAGTGGTGATGGTGGTGGTGGTGATGGTGGTGTAGGGAAGAGGATATTACCCTTCCCCTTCTCTCTCTCTCTCTCTCTCTCTCTCTCTCTCTCTCTCTCTCTCTCTCTCTCTCTCTCTCTCTCTCTTCATAATTTGCATATAAATCTATCTAGTACACTATACTATCTCATCCAATTTTATACTGTCTCCTCAGTAAACACATCTTGCAAATTAATATCTTTTTGTCTCTTGTCTTTTCTCTCTGTCTTTGTGTCTGTCTATGTCGCAGTGTTCGTCTGTCTATCTCTGTCTGTCTATCTGTCTGTTTACCAATTCCAGGTGTGTTAGTTAATTAGGTTATTAAAATGCATATATGCCTATCCATCCATATGTCTATCTATCTATCTATTTATACTCTATGTCTCTGTCTGTTTATCTATCCGTCTATCTGTTTTAATATCTGTCTGTCTGTCTATTTATTACCTGTTTGTCTGTCCATCTGTCTATATATCTATCCATATGTGTACCTATTCATCTATCTGTCAAGGGGATTAGAGAGAGAGAGAGAGAGAGAGAGAGAGAGAGAGAGAGAGAGAGAGAGAGAGAGAGAGAGAGATATCCTGTATCCATTCTCTCTCTCCCCTTCCTCCTTCCTCCTCAATAACCTACCTCACTCCTCCTTTACCTCACTCTTTCATTTTCCTACCTGTTCTCTGTTTCCCTTCTCCCTTTACTTTCCCAGTATCGTTATTCCTCTTTGCTACCCGATCCTTCCTCCCTTCCTTCTTCCATTGATTCCTTTCTCTCTCCCTTCCTTCCTTCCCTACCCTCTCTCCCTTAACCTAACCTAACCTAACCCAACACACTACATACCCAACATAACCCACCTGAATGTTTCCTGGAAGTACCGTGGGTGTGGAAAGACCTCCGTTGACTCGTACTGTTACTATCCGGTCGGAGCGGGTCCTGGCGGCTGCTGTGGTGGTGGCGGCGGCGGCGGCGGCTTCTGGTAGAGGCTGCGGCGTAAGAACAGCAGGAGGCCGTCACCGCTCGCCTAAAATTCTGCCCCGTGACGCAGTACAGCAGGAAGTTGACGGCGAAGTTGGTGTAGAAGAGAAGTGTGAAGGTTTGCTGGAGTGTGTAGGTGGTGGTGGAGTTGTCACACTGGTTGTCTTCACTACACTGTGTGAGAGAAAGATATAAGAGAGGGAGGGAGATAAGGAGTGTAGGTGTTAGTGGTATAGTGAAAGAGAGCGAGAGAGATTGGGTGTAGGCGTTAGTAGTAGTAGTAGTATAAAGTAGTAGTAGTAGGAGTAGGAGGAGGGAGAGAGAGACCGTGTGTGTGTGTGTGTGAGGGAAAGGGGGAGATAAGGGGAGGAAGTAACAAGTCAAAACACATGCAGATCCGAGGGTGAGGAGAGGAACTAACAATAAGTGAGAGACGAGAAAAAAAAGGAAGGAGGAGGAGGAGGAGGAGGAGGGAGAGACGAGGACAAAATAAATATGCTGAATATAAAAATGGAAGCGAAGAAGGGGAGGAAACATGCAAAGGAAGATAGCGGAAGGAAAAAGTAAAGGTTTTGACGGAGACTAAAACTAAATGAGAGAAAGAGAGAGAGAGAGAGAGAGAGAGAGAGAGAGAGAGAGAGAGAGAGAGAGAGAGAGAGAGAGAGAGAGCCCAGCCGATGACAACTACAATTTGATATTTCCACGTAAACTATAATTGAGTTACAAGACCCTGTGATCTCTCTCTCTCTCTCTCTCTCTCTCTCTCTCTCTCTCTCTCTCATAAGGTCGAAGTCTAGATAAAAAAAATGTTGAAACAATGTGGATTAATTTGCATGTTCCTATAAGAATCCCGCTTACACACACACACACGCACACACACACACACACACACACACACACACACACACACACACACACACACGAGCTGTCCCCTGGGAAAAGGGTCTAATAAGGCAGTAAATCACCTGAAAGTACCTCATTAATATCCCACAGAGAGAGAGAGAGAGAGAGAGAGAGAGAGAGAAAACAAAAGTTAATTGATTAATATTACCACCTGTGTAATTTATTCTCACCTGTCCTCACCTTGTTCCCCCGGTCATGGTGTTACCTACCTGTTGCCTGGCGTGTAATTAATCTACACACCCGTACCCTCTGCGTCCCTCCCCCAACCCTCAGCCCGTCCTCGCCTTCCCTTTCCCTCCCCTTCGTCTTCCTCTTGTCAAGTCTTGGTTTTTTAATTATCTTTTTTTTCAATTATCTGGCGTCTCCTCCTTTTCTCATTTTATCCTCTCCCTCCTCGCACGATCTCCTTTATTTCTATAAACTCCCTCTGGCCGTGCGTCCCTTCCTCCTTCCCTCCTCCCTCCACGCCCTTCCCTCCCCGCGGGACTCACCCAGAAGAAGACATACGCCCTCATGCAGTAGGAGGGCAGGTTGAGGGAAATGAACACCGTTGAGATGACCAGCAGCATCTTGGTGACCTTGTGCTGGGCGCGCCGAGGTCCTGGTCCTGGCCCAGGTCTTGGCCTTGGCTCAGGCCCTGAGGCTGTGTCTGAGCCGTCAGGACAGCCTGGCCCCGAGGCGTGCTGGGTCATGGAGGAGCGAAGTCGCTCGACGCGCCACACGCAGCGTGCGATCTGCACGTTGAGTGTGACGATGGTTAACACGGGCAGCAGCAGGGCCAGCACTGTGTCCAGGTGGTTCATGGCGCCTGCCACGCCCAGGTAAGCGGGGCGCACCTGGCAGAGGGCACGGCCAGCGGCGCCTGGGTGTGGCACAGGTGCCGCCACCACCAACAGGTAGGAGTAGAGGGCCAGGGCGGTGATGACCAGGCACACCACCACCATACGGGCGCGGCGCACAGTACACACTGCGGTGCGCAGCAGCGGGTAACACACCGCCACGAACCTTTCCACGGTGAACGCCACCACCAGCCACACACTGAGGAAGGTGGTGACGTAGGTGACGTACACGATGCCCTGACACCAGCCAGGCCGCCCGTACAGGTCATGCCCCACCAGACTCAGCCACGACAGCAGCAGCGCCGCCAGGAAGCCCGTGTCTGAGGCTGCCAGTGCTGACAGGTAGCACGAGGAGCTCAGTGCACGCAACTTGGGTGAACTCAGCACCAACACGCTGGCCACGTTGCCCGCCACGCCCACAGTCACCAGGGCGGGTGTCACCCACGCCTGGACCACGTCCACGGTCCGTAAGCCCGCGCCATCTGCCAGGCTCAGGTTACCCGCCACCTCATCCTGCTCCAGCACCTCCTCGGCCTCCATGGCGCCTCACTAACACTGAACGCCTGCCATGCCCCTCACCGATGCCCCGCACGGCTGTTTGAAGGGCGTGTAGGCTGCCCACAACACTCTTCCCACCACCACCACCACCAGACCCTGTCTCAGAAGGGCAGTGAGCCGCGTGTGGTGCTCGGCGTGGCAGGCAGCAGGTGGTCCGGCGGGTCCGCGTGGCAGCGGCTGGGGAAGCAAGCCGCCAGTCAGCGGGCGAGAGCGTGGCGCCGAGCACTCCTCTGCTTCAAGGCTTGGATGGAACTGACTCTTCCCTCGACGTCCTCAACCCTCCCTCCCTCCCTCACTCCATCCTTCCCTCCCTACATGACTCCCTACTTCATTTACTTCTTTCTTTCTCCTGCCTTTCCTTGGCCTCCTGCTCTGCTCACCCCCCCCCCTCCCACACACACACACCAGCCTACCATCCATCATTACGACTTATAGGTCATTGTTGCCAAGATTTTTTTCCTTTTGTTTCAATTCTACCAGATTCATCAATTGACTTTCTACGCCTC